>MU710420.1:215306-250907 GCA_026770625.1 Nicotiana glauca | reverse complement strand
TTCAGGGTTCGAAATTCGAGCTTATGATAAATTGTTGTATTTTGACTTTATTATCTGATATTTTCATATTATCTGTGCTTAATGTGCAAAATGATGTTTTTCACAGCTTTAATATTATTTGAACTGTATATATAAATTGTGCCGAAACCTTCTCTTCTTACCTCCGGGGATGTGCTTACTGGTTGAGACTCCCTATTCTGTTAGTGTCATACCCTGAAATAAGAAAGAAGCTAGGAAAGTTTCTAAGTCGGCTGGCCTTTTGGTTCCCGGAAAGGAGCTCCTTCCTCGACTCGAGTTGTCCGCTCGGGAACACTGTCTAGAACACATACCTAGGTTTTGAACCTAGAATAACTTGACTTCATGTCGGATCCCTAGTAGGAACGCTTATGTGCATCATATTGCATTTGACTTAGGGGACTCAACACAAGGGTTGGGTCCGTCTAGGACAGGTAACCTGAAATGAAAAGGCCATCCTACTGCATCCTGTTTGTTTTACGCATTTATTTGCTTCAGACTTGCATGCTGACCGGTTTTTAAATATTGAAGAAAATAAAAAAAAAGAATTGTTATTTTCAAAAATAGTTTGTCTTTTTTACTTAAAAAGAAAAAAAACGTTTTTAAAAAAAAAAATTTATTCATCAATAAAAAAAATATATATGTGATTTTATTCTTAAAAAAAATAGTTATTTGGTTGTCAATAAAATGAAAAATATAATAGTTCCTTTTGTATGCCGATAAATTGAAAAAGAAAAATATAGTCTTGTTTTCAAAAAAATAGTTCGTTTTGCTTGCTAATAAAATAAAAAAATAAAAGAAAAGTAAATGTCATTGTTTTCAAAAGTAGTTAGTTTGGCAGAACTACGCTGGTTTGATTCTCACCAGATGTGAGATACGTAGGCAACCCTCATCGGGTCCAACCTCCCCTTTTGCAAAAATAGCCAAAAAAATGTCAAAATTAATTTTCGTCGTAAATAAGTCGGGTGATGCCGTTTTCAAAAAAGCCGAATGTTCCCGAAAGGGACGCCGGAAGGCTGACTTTGCATAAACGGCCACCTTTGGTCATTTTTAGGATTTTGGTCGGTTAGCTAACACAACCTTACAATCTTCGTCCCCGAGGCGCTGAAAGGCCGTGTTTGCAAAACCAAGTCTTTTCATTTAATTTAAAAAAAAATCAAAAAAAAATCCCCAAGTAAGAAACTGGGGCAAAAATTTGTGTTTATTATAAATAAGTTTAGCTCCGAAGGTTGTAATTTTAAACCCAAATTGATATGTTTTTGAGCCTTCAAGTACCCTTTCTTTCTAGCCCTATCCAAATCCCACATTACGGTCCAAAGGAAGACCTTTTGACCGATCTTCAAAAGATGCCAAGTCAGGCAAATGAGAGAAGTCTTATGAGAACACAACACGCTGATTCGCAGCAGAAAAGACTCTGATTCCAGCAGAAAATAAATATGAGAGAGTCTTAAGCGGTAACACCCCAATCCCTAGCTCGAAAGTAATACAAATGAGAGAGTCTTATCGGTGAAAACTTTCACGGACACCATAAGGCGATGAAAGATGAGAAAAATCAAAATGAGAGAGACTTGATAGTGAAAACCTTCGGGCACTACAAGTCGAATAAAAATTGAGAATCAGATGGATGTCACCAGACATAAATATTGAAAGACGATTGACGATGGAGGATAGGCCATATGTGCATGTCATGACCATTAGCATCAGTATCCGCGTTTGATAGGTTTTTATTTTATATTTTTTCTTGTTAGAAATTCATCTTTTCTTTGTCTTCTATTTTTGTTTCCTTTTATCTTTCTCCTTTCATAAAAAAAAAATCCCCAGTAGAGTCTGTTTGGTCAAAACAAGTTAGAAATGACTTCAAAATTTGCCATCAGCTTTTCAATTATGCAAGACGGAATCTGATTGGTACACCCAAGTGGTATAAGTCAGGAGGGAACAAGCACAAGGCCAGTGTCAAGAAGGATATTCCCCAGCAAGAGGAAATTGACAAAGGGGTGAATCAGTGTCAAGGAGGATGCCTCTATCAGAAAGCGAAGGTTAATGACCTCAAGGCTAAGGCAAATGGGACTCAAAGGTCGGGGAAATGCCCGTTCCCTAGATATGCCACAAAAAGAAGAGGGGATATCCCCAACAGAAAGGGTATTTCTAGTGACAAGAATGAACGAAGAAAATGGTTCATCAGTAAAACATGCAAGATCTTCAAGCAGGGTCACTGTCATAGGAATGTGGGAGGTCAGGATACCAGTGGAAAACAACGGGAAAAGGGCTTGTGAATAAAGAGTCATCAAGGAAGGCGGGGAAGCAAGATAAAAAAAAAAACTATCCCCAACATGAATAACATCCCTGACAAATAATAACATTCCCAGCAAGTTTTGACAATGAAACACAGAGCAGGGAAAGAGGAGGAAAACCATTCCCAACAGGAGCATCACAACCAACCACCACGTTTTAAACTAATAAATTTTCTTTGATTTGAAACAGGTAATGGAAATGGCATGCAACAAGGAAGATTATAAAACTGGGGCAGAAAATTTTCCTTTCATTTTGAAAATTTTTTGGAAGTCAGGTACCCACTTGCGGAAGAAGAAAGATAAGACAAGCCTCAAGGGAAGTGGTCTTTGAACCAGTGTTATCCCCAGAATAACAAGTGTTAATGAAGAAAGTTGTATTCCCAGCGGATAGAACGAAATGATGAAACTTGTGTTCAGAAAAAGCAAAAGGCCAGTGTCATCCCCAGCAGCCTTTAGAAGAGTGAAGCACCAGCTTTGAAGAAAATGAAAAACCCCCAGCAGTGTTATCCTCAACAGCGTTATCCCCAACTGATAACACTTTTATCCCCAGCAGTGTTGAGAGGAAATAAAAGTTTTGAAGAGAATATTTTTGAAAAAAAAGAGAAAAAAAAAGAAGAAGAAAAAAAAAGGAAAAAAGAAAAGAAGAAAAAAAAAGGTGATTCCACCAGCATTTTTATCCCCAGCAGGTAATTAAATAATTCCCAACAGTGTTATCCCCAACAGTTTCGAAGGAAGACAACACGAGTTTTAAGGGAAGCATTTCTGCAAGAATGTAATTCAGGAAGAAGGAAATGGTTTAGGAGGAAAAGGGAGACGCACTTCCTAAGTTCATTTTTACCCATAGGAGACGCACTTCCTAAGTTTATTTTTACCCATAGGAGACGCACTTCCTAAATTTATTTTCATGCATAGGAGATGCACTTCCTAGTTTAAAGTTTCACCCATAGGAGATGCACTTCCTAAGTTTATTTTTACCTATAGGAGACGCACTTCCTAAGTTTATTTTTACTCAATAGGAGACGCACTTCCTAAGTTTATTTTTACCCATAGGAGACGCACTTCCTAAATTTCTTTTTACCCATAGGAGACGCATTTCTAAATTTATTTTCATGCATAGGAGACGCACTTCCTAGTTTAAAGTCATTAAAGTTTCACCCATAGGAAACGCACTTCCTAAGTTTATTTTTACCCATAGGAGACACACTTCCTAAGTTTATTTTTACTCATAGGAGATGCACTTCCTAAATTTACCTTCATGCATAGGAGACGCACTTCCTAAATTTACTTTCATGCATAGGAGACGCACTTCCTAGTTTAAAGTCATCAAAGTTTCACCCATAGGAGACGCACTTCCTAAGTTTATTTTTACCCATAGGAGATGCACTTCCTAAGTTTATTTTACCCAATAGGAGACGCATTTCCTAAGTTTATTTTACCCAATAGGAGACGCACTTCCTAAGTTTATTTTTACCCATAGCAGACGCACTTCCTAAATTAAGACATAAATAGGAGACACACTTCCTAGTTTAAAGTCATTAAAGTTTCACCCATAGGAGACGCACTTTCTAAGTTTATTTTTACCCATAGGAGACACACTTCCTAAATTAAGATTTCATTCATAGGAGACGCACTTCCTAAGTTTATTTTTACCCATAGGAGACACACTTCCTAAGTTTATTTTCATGCATAGGAGACGCACTTCCTAAATCAATAGTTCAGTCATAGAAGACGCACTTCCTAAATTTAAATTCACCCTTAGGAGACGCACTTCCTAGTTTAGTTCATTCCAGTTCAACCATAGGAGACGCACTTCCTAAATCAATAAGTTCAGTCATAGGCGACGCACTTCCTAGTTGAGTCATTATGTTCACCATAGGAGACACATTTCTTAAATCAATAGTTCAGTCATAGGAGACACACTTCCTAAATTTAAATTTACCCTTAGGAGACGCACTTCCTAGTTTAGTTCATTCCAGTTCAACCATAGGAGATACACTTCCTAATCAAGATCTTTCAAGTCATTCTTATAGGAGACGCACTTCCTAGTTTTAGTCACTGAAGTTTTCACCCCTAGGAGACGCACTTCCTAATCTTGGTCATAAAAAATAAAATAAAATTAAAAAAAAAAAAAATCACCCCTAGGAGACACACTTCCTAGTCTTGGTTATTTAAATTCATCTTTAGGAGACGCACTTCCTAAGTCGGTTTCATTCATGCAGACACATTTGCTAGTCAAAGTTCTTGGTTTTACTCGTAGGAGACGCGCATCCTAGTCTAGTCCTTAGTTTACTCTCATTATTGCATTAGTAGTAGGAGTGGTCTACAATTTTGCTAACGACTCACAAATCTTCCTAGTGCAAGCTGGGTAGGAAATTTGGTTTGTTTTGGTTGTTTTGGTTGTAGGATCCCGCCCGGAGAGCGAGGGTTACAACAAAAATCCCCATCATTCAATCCAAGTTAGAAGTAGCAAAAGCTCGCCTCAAGAATGCGAGTCAATGGGCTGAAAAAAAAATAAGTTAGTCACAATAAAGAAAAAAGAAAAAGAAAATAAAAGAAAAAGCGAATCCAAAGTGCTGTTGTGGAGGAAAGATGCGGTCTGCTCAAGGCATGACCGAGGTCACAAGAGCTTCAAGCCTGGTCCTGATCTAGAAAGCCGAAGAAGATTGAACTAGCACCTACAACTAGCAAGTATCAAGGTTCAAATTTAGAGTCTGCATGAAGCACCAACCAATACTCAAGATCAAGCTTCTGAAGACTTATAGATAGCAATCTTGTAACTAGTAGTTGATAGGCTTAGTTAGTATTTTTCATGTTTTGATTTTTGATGTAATAGCAGGACCACGGACCGGAACCTCGACGGAACGGTACCTCAACTGATAAGCTAACGTTTCTTTAAGGGATACAACGCTACTGTGCAGTCATCTTTTCAAAACCAAAAAACACACAAACCCCAACCCTAAAGCTCCTCACCATCGCCATCTCCGTCGTCTCCCTCGCCAAACGACCAGCAATCCACAAACCAGTCGACTTCACGCAAGCACCCACCAGCCCCGTCACCAAACGAACCTCCATTTCCCCATCGCCCCTCGACTGCTGCGTCGTCCAGCTTCCAAACAAACCAGCCCGGCGACCAACCTGCAACTCCAGCTTTCTTCCTCGTCGTCAACTCATCTTTAACCAGTAGCTTCGTCCATCAACGAACAGCAGCAACCAACCACGTCAGTCATCGAACCAGTAGCGGCAGCTCCACCAGTCCCTCACTCATACGAACCAGGCAGCAGCAGTTGCTGCCTTCGTCTTCCTCGCAGCAGCCATTCACGCACAGACCTTGAATCTTCAGCCTATTTTCATGGATGGAAGCTAAGCTTCCTTCATTTTCGACAAAGAGAAATCTGGCGAGTTTCGCAGTCGAGGTCGAGGTTGGTTCTGCTTTGGTTGAGGTTCCCATTCGAGGTCGTCGAATTCCAGTCGACACGCCGGTTTTCGTTGCTATTACTCGATGCCAGGTACGCGATTCCAATTTGTCTATCTACTTGTTTTGTTCTTGAGTTTATTATGTTAAGTTATTAAGAATTGGTCAGATCTTATATTTTAGTTGTTGAAATAAATTATGTGTTCAAATGGTGCATATATGTATATTTTGTCTTTTTTTTTATGAATCCAGTAGTTAGGCTATGTAGAAAAGTAGAAGTTTAGCTTTAGTAAGTTTATATTGGTCTATGAGGTATTTGAGATCTGTTGACTAGTTGAAAGAAACGGAGTCCATGATTTCATGTTCATTGTCTTATTTTATTGCTTCAATCAAGTGTTTGGCAGAAGTGAAAAAAAATCGTACTTTATTTTAGGACTTGCCTTGTAAAAAATAAAAATAAAAAAATAAGACGAGCCTCGCCTAACAAAAAATGCAACAAATTGCGGGGCCCTCATAAATGTATATATATTAAAAATATTTAGACTTCGGGATGGGCTGTTTAGTGAATTGCACGGCCTTCACCAAAATAATAACGCGTTAGACTCTTTTGGCGCGGTTCTAATAACCTTACCTTCCTAAACTCGGGTGCACATTTATGTGACCCAAATCTAAATCTCAACGGAGTCGAAATGTGTCGATAATCACGGGTACATTGATTGTGACGTGGTTTGGGATGCATTTTCACGATGTTGCAATTCTCTTTTAAAAATAATAAATAATAAAAGCGGTTTATTAGCCTTTAAATAATAAATGAGACGAGGCTCGCCAAATAACACGCAAATTGCGGGGCCCTCAATAGATCGTTATATTAAATGCTTAGATTTTGGGACAGGCCGTTTAGCTAATTTTACGACCTTCTCAAAATAATAATGCGTTAGTAGCTTTAGGCGCGCATTTAATAATGTTATTTCCCTAAACTCGGGTGCACATTTATGTGACTCAAATCCAAGTCCCAACGGAGTTGAAACATGTCAATAACCACGGGTACATTGATGTGACGTGGTTTTAGATGTGTTTTCACGACGTTGCAATTCTTAAAAAATAAAAAATAATAATAATAAAAGCGGTTAAAGGTTAAAGTTTGTACATAAGTTAAAGCATGTTATAAAATCAGATAAATAAGCCAAATATGACAGTTGAGCGACCGTGCTTGAACCACGGAACTCGGGAATGCCTAACCTCTTCTCCCGGGTTAACAGAATTCCTTATCCGGATTTCTGGTGCGCAGACTGTTAAACAGAGTTATTCTTTTCCTCGATTCGGGATTCAACCGGTGACTTGGGACACCATAAATTTCCCAAGTGGCGACTCTGAATTAAATAAATAAGTCCCGTTTCGATTGTCCTTTAATTGGAAAAACTCCCTTTACCACGCCCTTCGCGGGGTGCGGTAGCGCCAAAAGGAGGTGTGACAGTGGCTTGATAAAACTACAACGTCCATCCCCCAAATCTCTCTTTTGCAGTATCAACGAGGACAAAGACCGAGGGTGGATAAGCCAGTTTGTCTGTGTCAGGATTCCCAATTTGATTCCTGGTGATTGGATGTCGTTCCCCGAGGAATGGAACATGAAACGTAAGCACATAGTAGGTTTATATCTTGTTTTCTTTTCTTTTTCTCAGCTTCATCCTTTTTCTTAGTCTAACCCTTTTCCAATAGTGCACCATTGCTTGTTTCCCGGTAGGGTCCGGGACCTCGGAGGCTAGGTTCGAAAGCTGGCTTCCGCTTCCTCTTACTCAGAGCGTTGTTGGCGAGATTTGGCCAAGGGTCGATGGGAGGCCAAAAATCATGGTGATCTCCCTTGTTTGTTTTCTTGCACTTCTCTTTATGGTATATTTATCTTGGTTCTATATAGGTCTTAGAGACGCCGTTGCTATGTGGCTGGCCCCGGATGATGAAGAAGAAGTTCCGAAGTCTCCTAAATAAAGAAAGAGAAAAAGAGAATCGCCCGCAAATCCCCCAAATCCTAAGAATACCGCGGCTCGAAGTTCCAAGGTTGATACGACGGTCTTATCTCCGGAAACGGTCCAACGCCTTCGAGATCAGGAGGAATAAAAAGATGACGAATACCTATTAGTGGCCCGTGAAATAAAAAATGCCGGTGCTTCGAAGTCCGTCGAGCCGGTGAAGGTCGATGCAGCGCATTCCAGAATCGAAGAAATCTCTTAAGGGAGTTCAAATAAAGCCCCTGCACTGTCGTGCATAAAAAATCACCTCGCCTAGGAGTCCATCTAGAGGGTGAGGCCGAACGACCAATCCTAAGCCTCTTCAAAATAAAGAGAATGCCCCAAGTGTATTATTTGGGGTAATCAATGTATATGACTCACCTTTTGGCCCCGAGTACTCCGTTGGGCAAATTCGAGATGCTCAGAATATGAGGTATTCTGAAGTGAAAGCAAGCCATGAAGGACATGACATCTTTCGAGAATACCTTGCAGGGCTTGAAGATAGCCCCGACCCAGACTCTTCTTTCATTTTCCATGAAGCTCGTAGACTCTTCAAACAAGTGAGTTTCCTGTTTGTTATACATCTGATGCCATTTTCCTCTTTTTTTATGAAGGTCGTGGTGCTCCACAAAAAGACATTTTCCAAGTCTTAAATCGATCTTGCTCGATGTGAGACTGAGCTTAAAAAGATCTCGATAGAGAGGGATGATTTTAAAACCCTCTATGTTATGAAAGAGGTAGAGATCAACGATCTTCAAGTTGAATTGACATAGGCTTGCCAAGGACGGGTCGAGTATGTTGAGAAGGTAATATAGCCTTTGAGGACCTGTACTTGCTTTTCTTGATGTCTAATACCTTTAATTTTGCAGTTTTATCAGAAGGCCGACTTGGTGGTGCAGCTTCAGGAGGAGCTTAAAATGAAAGAGGCCGAGACCTTGGGGTGGAGGCAAAGCATGGATAATCTCGCCTCCGAGAAAGAAACTCTTCGAGAAGAGCTGGCATCCCTCGAACGTTAGTTTCAAAGTGAAAAGGAGGAGAGCCTAGCTCGAGGCCATGACATCGAGGAGCTTAAAGCTAAATCTGCTGCTGAGTTGGCTAAGGCCAGATCTGATACGGAGGCAATTATGTCTTTGTACCAAGCCGATGCTAAAGTGGCTAATACTCGGGCAAAAGATAAGCTTTTCTACAGCAGAAGTTAAGTTATTGAACGCACTTGATCATGTTAGGCGTCAATCTCGGAGGTCTACCCTCGAGGAGGTGCATGTTCGTGGCTTTGATATCTCAGCCGATATTGAAAGGGCAAATATTTTGGATGAAGAGGCTGTCATTCTGCTTTTCGACAAGGATGATTCAGCTAGTGGCTCCGAGAGTGGGGGAGACGAAGGTGGAGTCTCCGAGGATGAGTATCCCTTGTGAAAACATCCCCTGTAATCATCTTTTGGAAATATAATAGGAACTCTTTATCTCATTTTTGACTTGTACTGGATTTCATACTGTTTTGATATATGGAATGCCTCTTTTGCATAACTTGAATGATTTTTCCCTGGAATGGGCTTGGGGTCGGGATATAGCAAACCTTAGATCCTTGTTGATAGAAATAGTAATCATTGAGCTAAGTTTAAATCGATCCGACTAAGGATCTGGATACCGTAACTCTTGAGTTCGGGTTGAGTGAGAACGGAGTCCCGTATAATATGTTTTTGGCCCTTAAGCCTCTCGAAGTTGGCCCTTAGGCTCTTACATATCGACCCTTAGGCTCTTACATATCGAACCTTAGGCTATTTAAGTTGGACCTTGGGCTCTTACGTATCGGTCCTTAGGCTCTTCGAGTTGGGCCAATTCGGCCTCTTAGAATGGATATATAATTTTTCCCTCAATTCGGCTTAAAAGACTTAGTGAAAGTTTAATTATGCCTTAGCATGTATTTTTTGCACCCGCAGGTTTTTTCGAGGGTTCGTCATGTCAGAACCTTATTAGTGATTTGTTTATGTAAACATAATCGAATACCTCTTGAGGTATCTCTGAAGGCCGATGTTATCGAGGCCCCCAGATTTTTCGGGGGACGAATTTATAGAAGCCCTTCATATTTTGCTTTTGCCGAGGTTAGCCTGATTTAACCGATTTTTCAATGTTTGAAGACCTTTAATTCATAGGGAAAGTCATACGTCTCCGAGCTGCCTTATTTCGGTTGTATCCTTTTATGTGAATGTAGTCTTTAATATGGTCATAGCCTCTAATTTGGATGTTGCCTTCGGGTGTGTCTCTTGGACTTGTTCCCTGATGAATTTTCGAACTTGTTCGAAAAGTTAGTCCCCGAATATATTGGCCTTGGCCTTTGTTTCGGGGGAATGCCTCTTTGAGGCCTTATGAGTCCGAGTTTTGGTGACTCAGATGCATTGGTTGTTAATGATAGTCCCTGAGTATTTTGGGGTGCTTTAGCCCTTGAGCCGCTTCCCGTAGGATTGTAAATGTAGAGCTCATATGATAGTAAACTTCTTTGAGATAAAAAGTGTTTTTGATATAACCAGAATGCTTTTTCAAATAGTCGATATATGTGTACATGTTTTGTCATCGGGGCTCGACTATTCTACATGGACACGGTTTATTTCACTGTTTGTCCCATTACAAAGTTCTCCTATTGAGGCTGATCGGAGCCAACTCTACACCACTACAGAGTGGCAAGAGTGGTCGAAGCAGCTTTTACCCGAGATGGTCGGGATCGAATCTACAGGGAGCTAGAAGTGGGAGTTGGTTTCCTATCCAAACTAGCAATGTGTAGTGCTTTTAATTGCACTTCCAATCATAATTGATCTTTGATTACTTCTAATATTATGCTATTAAGATGCTAAATTAAGTTAAGAGTAAAATACTTGAAAGGTTGTCTAAATGGTTAAAGAGGCACTAGAGAAGTGACTTTCTCCTAGGTGAATACTTGACGTGTTCTCGAATTTAAGGCAAGCTTGTCATGTTGGCGATTACGATATAACCAATGCATGAAACTTCTCACTCTATACCTCTCGATAGTTTGAGTGATTTTGCCCTAGTTGACTTTCTCAAGACTAATTGGGTATGATAATTGTGCAAGCAATTTAGGTTCAAGTCGGGTATTACTATCTCTAGGTTTAACCTTTTAATTGGGGCTATCAATCTCTTGAATACACTCCAATTCCTTGTTGGACTAATTTTCCTAGACTCAAACTCTCTTTCTCAAGAAGAGCCCAAGTCAAATAGGCACAAATTAGTGTTTGCAACCACTAATTCAACATGGAAAACACAAATTATCCCAAATATCAAACACCCATAAACATTCAAGCCTTAAAACTCAAGACACATCAAATACTCACACTAGGGTTGAGCCACAACCCTAGCTAATAGGTCTATCTACTCATAATAATGGAAGAAAATTGATAAATAGAGGAAGAACAACCCATAAGATTTAATTACAAACTAAGATAAAGAAGATTTAGTATTAAAGTAGCTACAAATTACTCAAAATAGCCTAATACAGTCGTTCACGTGCTCTAGTCTTTTGCAGATTACAAAAGATACCGTAAAAATGTGAAAAGAAAGTATTTATACTAGGTCAAATTTTCTGGACAAAAATACCCCCGACGAGGTACTGCGGTCCGCATAAAATGCACCGCGGACCGCAATGATGCTTCTTGACTTGAATAATCGTTCTCTGAATCTGGCCACCACGGGCCACATAAAATGCATCGCGGTCGCGGTGGCTTCAACTGCGGTCCGCACAAAAAGGACCGCGGACCGCATTGGCCTTCATCTCCAAACTCTCAACTCTTTGAACCCCCATCTTTGCGGACCGCACAAAATGGGTTGCGACCGCAAAGAGGCCACTGCGACCACACTAAATCCTCCACGGTCCACATTGCCTTAGGCTCCATAAGTGCACCTGTTTGAATCTCCTCACTGTGGACCACACTAAATGGCTTGTGGCCACAATGGGCCTGTTGCAGATGTGCTTTGACTTGTTCTTGGTACTTGTGCATGTTTCACTCCGTTTTGAGCTGGGTTTGACTAATTGTCACCTTTTTAACCAAACTCTGCAAACAAGTACAACATGTAAGCCTTTGGGACTATTTTGTGTACATTTTTAATCAAAACTCAAGTAAAAAGGAGTGTAAAATGAACTAGAATATCTAGTTATCAACTCCCCCAAACTTAAGCTTTTGCTTGTCCTCAAGCAAACAAAATAAAACCACCTCTTAAGAGTAAATCCAAGAAAATTCAGCTGACCTAAAGTGACCTCATATAGCATCAATTGGGAATAACAATTTCCCTCAACTCAAATGAATCATTAACAACATTCACTCTTTTAAGCACCATTATTTTAGTGCGACACAAGAGCATCAATTGACTCAACCCATCAAGCGAACTCTTTCTACTACTTTGGTCATTGTGGAACCAAACTCATACATCATCAACTCTCCCTAAGCAAACCTTACTTTTAGATTGTAGCACTCAGAACGAGGATAGTGGAAACACACTCATCTCTCTCAAATAAAGGTCACAAGTTCGGATCTAAGTACCATAAGCTTGCCCCTTATGTGAGTCACCACTAATGTAAGCTTCATTCAACTCAAGATTATATAGGGCTTTTGTGGAGATATAGTGAAGTCTTTTGGTTTAGGGTAGGAAATATTTAGTCTAAGTAGGTTCCATCTTCCCTTCAGCACTTCATTTGCTTCATTTTTGGCACACATTCTCTTGACTCTTTAAGTCATTTACTTCTTTCTTAGGGGTTAGAGAGACACACTGTCACTCTTTATTGTTCTTTTCAAACCTTTTTCTCCTTTCTAAACATTCCACGCCTTTCATCTCTTTTCTTTTATTGAATCCCTTCATTTCTTCTAGATTGTTCAATTCTTTTTTACTTTTGGTTTTCTTTCTTTTTCATTGCCTTTCCTTTTCTTCATTTTGCACCTTTTACCACTTTGTTGCATTCCTCGTCTCTCCCCCAAACTTATGTTTTTGCCTTGTACTAAGGAAAGATAGGGTGCTAAGAGAGGGTCTTTTTAGAACGGGTAAAAGCTTGTATCATGGTTTTTGAAAGAAAAATGTCGATGGCTCAAAAGGGTTGACTAGTGATATCATCATTGGTAGGCTAATGGAAGTTTTCAAGATATCATTCGGATCAAGGAGAGCGTATAATCACATCTCAAGTCAAACTACACTTAGTATTTCTCCTAGACAAATATTCATCGCAAGTTCTGGACTAATAGCTCGGGACTTGGACTTGCAATTCAAGTTCTCACCACACAAGCTATAAGATTTCTAAAGAGATAGAGCCCGGGGCCCACAAAAACCTTAGCTAAGATTTGATCAACACAATGGTCCCGAAAAAATAACTTGATAATTATCGGCTAGCACAAGAGTCTCAAGGTCACGACTTTCACCATCCTAAACACAATAATTTGGTTTTGACCATAGGATCAAAGGCAAATGTGTTAGACCCAAGTGAAGCTTTTCTTGAGGCACCATTACTCCATAACTACTACTTACACAGAAAGAAAAAGAAAATAGACTCAAACCCTTAAGAAGTTTGTCATGCCATCCATCACTGGGAAGAGACACCGGGTTCACATAAATTTCACCTTTGAAAAGAATCATGGCATTAAGAAAATCAAAATCTTATTGCACGCAAAAACTCAAAACAAGAAGCTACGAAAATAAAATAAGAAGCTATGAAAGGAAAAATACGAAAAGTAAAATGAATATATACAAGAGGGGATTTAGTAGAATATACATATGGGAGAATGAATATATACATCAGAATGTAACTTTATATACATACCAAAAGTACAAAGTATGAAAAGTGCGATAAACTAGTAAAGTTATATACATACCAAAAGTAAAAAAAAAGTATAATAAAATAAAGTAATGTCATATATACAACCCAATGTAATCCAAATAGGGCTACCCCCTCAAATGAACAATGCTAACTAATCAAAATAAGCGCAAGAAAAGATAGAGAGTAAAAAGAAACTCCTTATTGACCCTCCGTCGGCCTAAGATCATGAGTATGGGTCCCTGGGTCCTTGGACTACTCGGGAACCTGTGTCTGGATCCCTGTCACTTGTGTTTGCACGGGGTCCTGGGCCTGTACTGGAATTTGGGGCTGGCTAGAGGAACCTCCCTGCGGGTCCTCCAACTCTATCACAACATATCATCACCACGAGGAATCACCCTCTTCCTCTTGGCTGGCCTCTCCACCTCATGCTCCGGCTCTGGCTGGGCTTTTGGGGCCGGGTCATGCAATAAAAGCTCCAAAGGCAAGTGATCAGCGTTCAATTTCTCTACCTCTACCCTCAACTCCTTCACGGACTCCTTCGATGCCCGAGTCTTTCTCAATTTCTTTGTTTCTTTGGTCAACTCCATCAATGTTTTTCCATGCGAACCTACAACGTCCAATATTAATTACTGGTTCTCCAGGAGCTTCTTCTGGTTCTCCAGAAGCTCTTTGAGAATGTCCTCCACTGACTGTGGGACCTGTGGCTGAGGAGGTGCAGACTGGGCTGCCACCGAAGTAGAAATTACAAATAACTTAGAAGTGGCTGCCTGCATGCAGTTGATACTGGCAAGGGTCTAGCTCAAGCGGTGGGCAATCAAAGGATATGCTGCGGATGAGGGGATATCTTGAACTGTAGAAGTGGAGGGTCCTGGGTCCATGTCTGAGGTAGCTAAAGGAGGCTGAGTAGGAGCTACTACAACTACTACTGGCTCTTCAAACTGGCCAGTAGAAGCAGTGGATTTTCCTTTCGGATCTTTTCCTTTGAGGTTGTCATCACCTTGTAGGTTGTACCAGGAAAAGGGGGCCTTCGGCTTCATCTTCACATCGAATCTCCTTTTTTCTACATCCTAATCCTCAAAGTACATGGTAAGGAAATTGGGGAAGGGGTATGATCTATCACCTTTATTGACCACCCGTGTGATCACCCTGGACATCACATTCCCGATGTTGATTGGGTACCCCGCCATGATAGAAGCTACTAGAATTGCTCGGGATATAGGAAGAGCGTTCTCATGAATGGTGGGGTCTAGTCTGTTACATACAAATGTCTCCAACCCTTTTGCTTCGAAGTTCAGGGTTCTCCTCAAACTTTTAACTCCCGCTGTCAACCATGCTGGGGTGGTACCTGGGATTTCCAAGTACTTTGCTAACCATGGTCGAGAATCCTCCCCCAGTGCTACCTTCTCTAAGTACAGTGACTCATCCTCCTTCGGGAAGCCCAGGTAGTCATTTATCGATTTTCTATCAAACTTTATTTTCAAATTTTGCACCTTAGTCACTGTAGTGCCCTTTTTGATGTGGGCAACATTGATGTAAAACTCCTAGACTAAGTGCTCATTGGCATCCTCCACGTGGCCTATGAAATAGTCCCAGCTTGCTCTCTCTCTGAACTGCCTCGACACATTGGGGTCGTGAGGCAAAAGGTCCTTTGTAATGAATTTTTGCTCAGGTATCAACTTCCTCTCAGGCAACCATTCTCTGAACTTGTGGTAGGCCACTTCACTCACAAATCTATCTTGCCATGCTTCTGGTTTTCTGGTTCTTGCCACCCCTCCTACTTGGGGCTTACGCCCTCATCGTTCTTCTTCTATGGGATCCTCACCGGGTGTTAAGTTGTAGGTGAGGTGGAAGAGGCACTGTCGCCGCTCTGAGCTGAGCCCTCAGACGACTCAAAAGAAATAGCAACTGAGCAGTAGGAGTGCTCGGGTGCATCTCTCAATCTAGGCCTCTCCGGCCAGTCAGGAATATATTTTGGCACGGAGTTAGAGTCGGATGCCTCAGGGAGGGCATATACTAACTTCCCGAATGGTAAGCAACCCTTATAGACCTTCTGGTGTCCTTAGTAGCTTGCTGGACTTGTTGGGTCAATCTGATCATGCCTCGTCCATTACCCCGGGAGGACTCTCCTTTCCCTCTATGTTTATCACCTCCGCCTCGTGATTTCACCATTATCTGCAAGGAGAATTCATTATGTTATTGTTAGTATCCTAGTATCAGATGAAGCGGTGAAGAATAAAATTGTAGACAGTTGAAAATGATAAGAAGAACTGCAGACCGCGGACCGTACAATATGAAGTGCGGCCGTAAAGAGGCTACCGCAGTCCCATTGAGGTGGGGGTCAGACTACCCACTCTTTGATTTTAGGCACCGCGGACCGCAAGAATTATAGTGCGGTGTAAGGCACTGCAGACCACACAAAATCCATCGCGGCCACGGTCCTCAAGTTTTAACCTCTCAGAAGTTATAACATCGCGGACTGCACAAAATGGAATTACGGACCTCGGAGAAGCACCGCGGACCGCGGTAAGCCAAGAACAGTAATACCAAACCTAGGATTTCAATTTTCTTCACATTTTTAGTCTAATTTTCACATATTATTGATCCCATACGTGTTCAATTAGTATTTTTAACTAGTTAGTCCTAATCTAAACAACTTACGAAACCCTAAGCTAAAAAATTAAAGAAAGAAAAAAAAAGAGAAGAAACGTAGAACTAACAATTTGAAAGAAAATAAAACACATTTAAAAGATAGGGAAAGATTAAAACTATCGAAAATGAGATGCAATATAGTTGAATGAGACTCAACAATTGAATTCATGCATCTAGGCATGATGAATAGTGATTTTTTTCTATTTAGTATGCAAAAGAGCAAAAAGTTTCAAATGAAGGCCTCAGGTCATATTTATAGAAAAAGGACCTGGGGCGCACTTTACCTACCCACCGCAGACTGCACAAAATCACACCGTGGTCCACGGTATTCACAAGTCAGAAGAATTGGTGAGACGTCCACTGCGGACCGCACAAAATACTTTGCGGCCGCAGTGGTCCACCGCGGACCGCACAAAATGCATTGCGGCTATGGTGGTAAACTTCAGAGAACCCCATTCTTGACCAATTAACTCTGTGGACCGCATTGAAATGTTGCCCCCGCACTAAGGTCTTTGCGGCCGCAAAAAATGCAATGCGGCCGCAGACTTCAGAGAGTGCATATTTTTTTCAACTTGGTCCTGCACTGCATCGAAAAAATCCTACACACATCTCACAACCTGTTAGTCCAAAAACAAATCCTACACTAAAAAGAAAATCAAAGAAAAACAAAAGGAAAGACATATGGGTTGCCTCTCAAGAACCACCTGATTTAACGTCGCGACACGATGCTGGTTACCATCAAATCACTTTAGATGGAGTAGTGCCACCACGTGGTTGTCATCAACCTTGCCCAAGTAGTGCTTGACCTTGTGCCCATTAACTCTGAAAATCTCCCCATTTTTGTTCTTCAAGTCAAGTGCACCAAACGGAGTCACAAACACCACTTCAAAGGTCCACTCCATTTTGACTTAAGCTTTCCCGGAAATAGACGTAACTGAGAATTGAACAAGAGAACCAAATTATCCATTTTGAAATCCTTGCCACGAGCATATTTACCATGAAGGTACTTCATCTTGTCCTTGTACAAGGAAGAACTGGAGTAGACATGGAATAGGAATTCATCAAGTTCATTAAGCTGCTCCACACGAAGATTCACTATCATATCCTATTCAAGATTCAGCTTCCTCAAAGCCCACATGGCCTTGTGCTCTAACTCAACCGGCAGATGTCAAGCTTTCCCAAATACCAACCGGTACAGGGACATACCATTCGAAGTCTTGTAAGCAGTCATATAAGCCCATAGAGCATCATCCAACTTCTTTGACCAATAGGCCCTATTTGCATTGACCGTCTTTGACAATATACTCTTGATTTCCCAGTTTGAGACTTAAACTTGGCCACTAGCCTGAGGATGATAAGGAGTAGTAACTTTGTGATTGACATCATACTTTGCAAGCAAAGTGTCAAAAGCTCTATTACAAAAATGAGACCCCCCATCACTTATGATTGCACGAGGAGTACCAAACCTAGTAAAAAATGCTCTTCTTGAGAAACGCAACAACACTCCGGACCCCATTGTTGGGTAAAGCTACGGCTTCAACCCACTTTGAAACATAGTCAACCGCCGCAATAATGTATGTGTTCTCACATGAGCTAACAAACAGGCCCATAAAATAAATGCCCCATACATAAAATATATGCCCCATACATAAAATATATCCACTTTAAGAATGGTATTGAGAGGCATCTCATCTTTCTTCGAAATTCCACCCGCTCTTTGACACTCGTTGCACCTCTTTACAAGTTCACTTGCATCTTTGTACAAAGTTGGCCAGAAAAACCCACAACTAAGAACCTTCGAAGCAGTCCTCGTCCCACCGTGATGACCACCATAGGGAGAGGAATGACAAGACTCTAAGATACTCAATTGCTCCTACTACGGAACACACCTTCGGATCACACCATCCGTGCAAATCTTGAAAAAGTACGGCTCATTCCAATAGAAATCCAAACTATCCCATTTGAGCTTCTTCCTTTGGTTAGAAAAGAGCTCATACGGGACTATACCAGTCATAAGAAAATTAGCAACGTTCGCAAACCATGGCATACCATTCAGTGACACAGAAAGGAGTTGTTCGTCGGTAAATGAATCATTGATCTCTAGGCCATCACGAGGCCTCCCCTCCTCCTCCAAGCGGGACAAGTGGTCCGCCACTTGGTTTTCACTGGTTTGGCTATTTTGGAGTTTTATTCTAACTCTGAAGTTGAGCGATGGCGACTTACTGAGTTTGCAGCATCTCAAATATCACTTGGAGGATGACTCCTCCTTCTTCCATTCTTGGCGTTCCTTGGTCCCATGGCTGAGCTTCCCTGTGTGCATTCCTTACGGGGTCTGTGCCTGCATCCGTGTTTAGAGTGCTATGCGAACTGATATCGACTGGCTCCGTATTTGACACTCCCTCAGGGTTTATGGGTGGTACACCGACCCCTATACCACTGTTTTCTCCAAGGTCCTCACTGTCATGAGCAGGTGTGTTTTGTGTACTAGACATATCTTAGCGTGAAATCAAAGAATCTTTGACAAGAAAAAGTGTGAAGAATAACGTGTGTTACTAGAATAGTAGCACTAAAATAATCATTATTATCTTTAGCCCCACGGTGGGTGCCAAACTATTTACCTCGAAAAATGTGAGTAATAATTAAATATAATTTATGGTTTTAAAGATATGTCATTCATTCCAATACTAGTGAATGTACAAATAATACTAAGTTTAAGTAAGAAGAATTCATAAACCAAACCAGTGTTGTTAGAGCAATAAGGACCTCGAGCTCGATTATCTCAGGGGCCTCGAGGTGAGATAAGAACAATAAAGTATGAACAATAAAGTAAAGACAATAAAGCTGAAGAACAATTATTGAGCACAGTAAACAAGAAAAGCAGAGTAGAATATTTTATTGCAGTGAATGAGATATGCTTTATAAAGATTGGGGTCCCTTTATATAGAAGGGGAAAACCCTAATATGGTACATTTTCAATTATGGTAAAGAATTCTATTGGTACAGTTGTATAACAACCTAGTACGAACTTGTACTATTTCGTACAAACTTATCCCTTACTTTATACCCTCACCCAGTTGTTCTTGGGAAATTCCCGCTCTTTCTTGAGTGTTGTCGAATTTGTACTGCCCTCGAGGCAGATCATGATGGATCTCCGACTTGCTTCTCGAGGCGCGCACATCTAATCCAGGCTTAATTCTTCCTTCGAGCTTCCCTAACTCGAGCTCGGGGCATGATTTAGTCTTTAAAATCGAGCTCTCCAATTTGATGGCATGCACTGTGAGCTTCTTCGTGAATTTTTACCTTTGAAGGTGAAATTTCGTTGCTCGTCCTCGAGCAATTAAATAACACCTCACCTAGGGATGACCTTTCATCAAATAACCTCCCTAACACACCATGCCAAGAATCTATATCTATCTATCTATATCTATTTGTATCATACTATATCATTATTGGGAAGCCTTTTAATGTGAAGTTTATTTATGAAAATATCCTTTAAAAGCTAAACGACCAATTTACTCTCAATCTGTAAGTAAAATTATCTCCCATTAAGTGATTAATTTTAGCTACTAAATGTTGGCATGTACTTAATTGGAAGAGCTTTTCATCCTCTAATAAATATGCTAAGTATATCGTGTAGCTTTTTCATATGATGTATAAATTTTATCTTACTCTTTATTAGTAATAAATTGTAGCCTTTTCAGCTTACCTCCGTTTATTAATTCACATTGATCAATTATTTTTCTCACTCCTATTCAAAAGTTACACTGCATTTTTTAGAATCCCTTCAAATATTAAAGTTCCTTTGAATCATTTCACTCATAGATCCTTTTTTTTTTGTTTAGCTTCTGAGTTTCTCCCATACCGAATTGACAAGAGGTTCAGTTTCAAGTTAAGCAAGTTAGTTTCTTTTTTAGATTGTTCAAGATTCTAACTTTTATGTAATTTTTTAAGAATTTTTGCTAACGAGTGAGAGTATGTGTTGTTTTTAGGCATTCTGGAGAAAGGTGTTGAAAGAATTCACAGTAGTTTACTATATATGATCTATTTGTCTTCTTCTTCTTTCTTTCTACTTTTGCTTTAATTCCTTTTGTAAGACTTTTGGCTTTATGCTTTTTGTTTGTTGCATTTTTATTGTATTGGGGTTTGCGCATTTTTTTACTTACTAGAATGATGAATTGAGCATCACTTTGTGAAATTTTGCGGATTGGTTCTTACATATGCATATTCTGGTAAGAGGTAGTATTATGGATATTTAATAATGTTAACTCTATGGGTAATTTAATTTTTTATTTTGTAGCTCAATCAAATTTCTTTAGAATATATATATATTATGTAAATACTGAGATGGGATACACGTGCAACGCACGAGCCCAAATACTAATTATTATAAATGCACGAATAATTTATGCTAAATGTTGAACGACTAAAATATCTCTAAAACGTTAATCGACTTTTATAACCTTAAGTATTTATATAATTTAAGGATATTATTGTAAATAACCTTATGTTAGAATTCTTTTGCGGTTGTAAATCACACATTGGGAACTGAATTTCTAGATCAAATAGGACCGCCTGGGATTCAAAGCTTTAAAGGAATAAAAAAGGTACGTTAATGAATAGAGTTTGATTTTTATCCAAATAGTGAAATCTACCATATCGATCTCCTCCTCCCAAATTAGAGGCAAAATCTTACTCCCTCCTCCCAAACGCTTTTTGTTCTCAACGTTAGCTTACTATGACAGAATAATACTTTGAAGTATGTCACGATCCGGATTTTTTACCATCGGGATCGTGATGACGCCTAGGCAAGCCAACTTATTTACCTTTTTTTTAATAAATAAATCTGTCAATAATTTATAGCATCAATAAGGAATATAGAATTCAATAATAATAATAGCAAAAGTCTAATTTATAAGTCTGAATCAAACGCAGAATAGTCAATAATAACCTCTACCCAAGATTTGGTGTCACATTACTCACGAACCACTAAGAGTATACTAAATACAAAGGTACGAAAGAAACATAAAAGTTGTCTGTCTCGAAACAAGGAGGCAACAGTCTAAAAGAGAACATAAGGAAGAGACGCCGGGCATGCGGATGCCTGCAAGGCTATCTCGGTCTCGTAAAATGGAAGCCTGCTCCCGCACTAATGCTGCTGCTGCTCCTCAAAGCCTAGACCTGTGCAAAAATGCACAAAAGTATAGCATCAGCACAACCGACCCCATGTGCTGGTAAGTGTCTAGCCTAACCCCGGCAAAGTAGTGACGAGGTTAGACCGGACACCACATAAACCTGTGCAGTTATAAATATACAACGGAAACGAAATACCAAACAACTAACAATATGGGAGGGGGAAACATGTTATGGGGAGATAACAATAGTAACAGTAATCCCGAGTAACAAACTAAAGCAGCTTAGATTCACAATGAACAAGGAATCAATACTCAATATAAACACATGGTATCAATAACTGTTGCGGCGTGCAACCCGGTTCATAATTACTATTGTTGCGGCGTACAACCCGATCCACAAATACCACTGTTGCGGCGTGCAATCCGACCCATATCATTTATCAATGTATCAAACGCTTTTTGTTCCCAAATTAAAGGCAAAATCTTACTCCCTCCTCCCAAACGCTTTTTGTTCTCAACGTTAGCTTACTTTGACAGAATAATACTTTGAAGTACTTTTTATTTATTATTTTAATATGACAAAGTTTAAACTTCTATGTAAAAGAAAGCAAGAAAAGCTCTATTTATGGAAAAATAATGAGGAATTTTGTGTGGTTTGGAAGAATTACGTTTGAAAGACAACTTTTAATTACTTATCATAAAAAAAAATCATACACATGAGACATGTTTATTTATATAGATTTTAGATTTATATATATAACTTTTCTTAAACCACAGTAGGAAATTTAGTTTAACAAAAAATAATATATTAATCAAGAACAATCTGACAGGGTGGCCTGGCGAATTTTGTGGCCTAAAGTCAAACTTTACGAGGGGTCTTAACTTTTTAATTTTTTTTAATTATTTATTGGAGGACTATTTTTAGCTTTTCTTAAATACAAAGTTATTAATAATTTTCTTATAATCAATAACTCCTAATAAGTATTTCTCAATTAACAATATCGCTAATTAATTTACCGTTCTTGTGACATTGTTGTTCTTAGGTAAGATTTTATTGATTTTAATTTTGAAAACTTCTTTCCGCCGAAGCAACAGTAACATGAGTTATGAACACTATTCCATAAGCAATTCATGCATTTGGAAAAGAATTAAAAATTTATTTGGTTAAGTGTATCAATTAAACTGTAATTATTCTTTTTCTTAATAATTTTTATCAGAAAATATATCTAGACCATCAATATCAAATTGATTATTATGCTTTACGGAACATTCAAGATTAAGGCAATATATTTTTTAAATTTCCTACATCTAGTGATGTTACATTTTACTGCCAAATAGAAAATCAAAAATATTTTCATATGTTTCTAATTATTCAAATCCATATTGGAATGAAAATAGCCTTGTCTGATATGTATAAAAATAATCAACTCTAAAGGACTCTTTGTAAGATTTTGAGATTTCATTATCAACATGCGCATCGTCACTTCCTATATATCATGCGTTTCTTACGAAATTTGGGTTTAATATTCATTTCAAGTGCAGTTTCCATGGTAGAAATCATAGTAGTTACAAATCCTTCTTCTCTATATTTGTTAAAGAAAGAAATCAAAGTTTTTCAGTTTAGAAAACTCTTTTTTAAAATTATACATAGTCTATTAGGTGTAACAAGAAAATGGGCCACCCACAAATATGAGGCCTAAAGCGGTTGCTTTACTTAATTTATGCAAGGGCCGCCCCTGCAATCTGATAAGACTCAGATTTTAATATCATAGCTGGAAGGGGGGAAAATAGAAAAAATAGCAGTGATCAATTAATTCTGTGAGAGTATGAATGATAACATGTCCAAATAAATTGCAAAGCCATTGTTGATATATACAACGACTAAAAGTTTTACCTCCTTCAAATTGTAAAAAGACACAATATGGAGCAAATTCTTATGGTTCACTCTATCCCGTCTTTTCATATACACAAAAATCTTCCTTATCCATTTTTTCTTATAAGTAACTAAAAAAGTAATAGTGATAAAAAGTAGATTAGTTAAAAGTAACTTTTTTAATATCATAAGTTGCACGAGATTAACACTTTTGCGGTAATAAGTATATTCACATGTAGATTAATTATTCGGAAAAGGGTCTGATATATCCTTGTACTATGGTAAATTGTTTAAAATTGTCCCCGTTATATTATTGGGCCATAAAGTCCCTAACGTCCAACTATCCCAACAAATCTATCCTTATTTTGACGGAAGTACCACGTGGCATCCATCCTTGCCTATTTTTAAATCTGGCCACGTAGCACTTCCGTCAAAGTAAGGGCAGATTTGTTAGGATAGTTGGATGGTAGGGACTTTTATGGCCCAATAGTATAACGGGGGACAATTTTAAACAATTTACCATAGTACAAGGATATATCAGACCCTTTTCCGTTAATTATTGGGCGTGCTTATTATTACGTGCGAGACACGTACATAGAGACTAGTACTATATTAAAAGCACGAAAGCCTTTAGGAAAAAAGTCATTCGCCTTTTATACCCTTTAAAAATAGAGTTCACGCTAGACAAAATTGTAATTAAATACCCTCCTAATATTAATATGAAATCAACTAAAGTTTTGCTTATTAAATCATTCCTTATTTAACTCATAATTTCACTAATATTTAGGATTAGTCTTAATTATTTTTTGATATTTAGTACTTCCAAATCAACTAAATATTATGTGTCAATATTTTTCTTATTTGAGCTATGTAATTACCATATTTGTTAAAGAAAAATAATAGTACATAACTGTTACATCCCGTAATTTTATACGTTGGGTTTATCTTTACATAAGCGATAGAAGTTCAAAGACAAGACTATTTTTGAGGTTATAAGTACTTATGATAGTTATAACAAGTGATAAGTAAGTGTTGTGAAGGTCAAAGAGTAAACAAATCGAAGAAAGCAAGTTTCATTGATGTTTGACACTTTGAGATAAAATACAGTCCAAGCTATAATATCCCGTATTTATGGATTAGTGCTATACCACATGACCATAATAATAAGGTATATGTAATATATTAGTATTCAAGTGAATCGAGACCTAGAAATTAGTGTGTGAATAATTTGTTAAGTGTTAATATAAAGTTATGGAATATGAAATTAGTTATAAGTCGATAAGTGTCATTTGTATGAATCCACTTGAAATCATGAGGATAAGAGGGACTCATGACTAATCAATTTTATAAGGATTGAGGTAGCATCAAGTAGGGAATTCAATATTGACTAGGCAAGTCTTGGACCTAGGTGGCAAGATTAGGAAGTTTTGGTGGCTTAGCCATCAAATAGGTGGGGTGGATAAGCATTTACGTGGCTTCATATGGGTCTTGATCAAGACAAAGAGTGACTCTTTGGTTTGTAAGATTAGGTGGATTTTTAGGAAAATTTGTGGGCTGCCACATGGCACGAAGTTAGCCAAGGGTGGCACCAATGTGCACATGAGTCATAACACTTAAAGTACATGGTTTACACGCGTAAAGTTTGGTGATGAGTCATTAGGTGTGCACCTAGAGGATTACACGTGTAGAATGGAAAGGAAGTCTTTCATGTTAGTAGTATGGCGTCACGTACTTTAGTACTAGTATGAGTCGTAGTAGTCTATAAGAGCTTAAAAGGGATTAAAGTTATACATGAGGTTATAGAGGATTTGTGGCAATGTTATTGTAAGACCCCGTAAGTTTAATAATCTTGACATCGTTAGGTACATTTTGATATGGTACCATAATATTTCTTTAAAATATTTTTATACTAGTACTTTATGATGAGGATTTATGGACAATTACAAGGTGACTAGGATGTCACCACGTGGCTACATAGTAAGGAGCAACAAATGATTAATACAAGTTATCACGGAGGTGACATCTTTATAGCTAATTAGAAAATTATGGATAAGTATTGCTAGTAGTAGAACTAGATAAAGAATAGGTAGAATAAAAGGATAGATACGTGTACAAATTAAGTAAGGTTATGGATTAGGTGTCTAATTTTATCATATGACCATGTGTCATAAATTAAAGAAAGAGTGGAGGGGGAAGGATCCTATGTGTAGTTGTGGGAGACAATATTAGTGACTAAGCACTACTAGAAGTAAATGTGGCATTCCTATAAATGGCAACTCTTGGTTTATGTGGCTAGGTGGCATCTTTAGGGGATTTTTGGACATAAGTAAGCCACAAAAGTGGGGCCCACAACCCACAATTATAAGAGATCTTCCTACATTATTAAATGAGATGTATTTACATAGCTAGCAACGAAAAGGCTCTCACTTTGCTTACTATATTCCACAAATGTTTTCTAGTCTTTTTAAGAAAGGGTGTTTGGTTATTGTTCAAAATTAAGGAGCAAAAGTTGTTCTTGGCAAGCTCAAGTGAAAGTTGTTGATAATTTGCTCAAGTAAGGTATGTTAAGGCTATTCCTTTTTTTCTTTTTGGTATGATCCATATGATACAACGAAACGAGCAAGCATGCAACTTCACAAATAATTCTATTCTTAGAAATACTAAGGTTGCCTATGTTCTTGATTCCCCATATGTCCTACTACCATGTTGTCTATTCATGGGTCTCATGACATTCTAAGAGATCATATTGACTTACTTCATTATGCATTGGATTTATTTATACATGTGCATTTACCCATGACCCAGATGACGTTATATACGCGTATATTATATGTATATGGGATATGGGAAAAAGGTTACGTCATTATATATGCACCACCACCTGATCAGCTGGTATGCGTTGATGATTTTACCCACAGAGGCTGAGATGATATGGGATGCCCTTAGAGGCTTAATGATGTTATGTACATATGGACCTATGCATTATATGACATTCATACGCATATGCATGATTTTATAAATATTTCATGATTTACAGAGCTATCCAGACTTACAGGTTGAGTCCTTTACTCCATGTTTCTTCCATATCCTTTATATATTTATTTACAAGTCTTACATACTCAATACATTTTTCGTACTGACGTCCTTTTGTCGGGGACGCTGTATTCATACCTGTAGGTATATATAATCAGTTTGACGAGCCCTCATAGTAGACGAGGTTAGCATTCAGCGAAGGATCGGTAAGACTCCACCTCATTCGTAGTGCAGATGAGTCTATGACTCATCGTGTCAGAGTTTTGCTGCAGATTTATGAGTAGCCCAGTACCCTGTCTCATTTGATATCAAATACTCTTAGAGGCTTTGTAAGACACACATATTCATTATGTTTAGTATGTCAAAGGCCTTGACGGCCCATATATACTCATGTTTTAAGAACGATGGTTCATTGATACAATGTTTGTCCACTTATAGTTATACACTATGAGTTGTGGCTATGTTGGCCCATGATAGTTACAGAAGAAAAATAAATGAGTTACAGAGTGGTTCGCTCGGGTTAGTACGACACCAGGTGCCAACCACGCCTCCTCAGATTTGGGGCATGACAATAACACAAGAAAATCACGTTTTAGGTTTATTCGGAGTATTTTTATTTGTTCTTAGGCTCATCCACAAAGAAAACTGTGCGGCAGCCCTAGTGTAAATCACACAACATATTTTTTACTATTTGCATACTTGTGAATTGGGGAAAGAAAGATTCACAAAGCTTAGGTTGATAAGAAATTTAGGAGTTTTCAGAATTAATTAAATTCATTATTTTTAAATATTTAGGATTTTAAAATCAGTTAAATAAATTATTAAATCTTTCCTAATTTGAACAATTCCTAATATCTTTTATATTACTACGCCCTACTAAACTATTTTCCTAATGAAAGTTGTGTTTACATATCATTTTTAGTTCTAATTGGCTGGATACTTTAACTGCAACTATGAAGAATTGTATTTAACTTGGATATTATCAACAAAATCAACAGGATATTAAAACGTAATTATAGCGTTGAATACAATTGATCAGTGAAACAAGGTCCAAGGCCTTTTTCTTCTCTGAGAAATGGCTGATTCTAAGCCTTAATAATTACGGGAAGTCAGGAACTATATCGATAAGTTCCAGGTTAATTTGACAAGTGAGCATGAGTTGCAGATTGACGCAAACAAGTTAGTAATATTCTATAAAAAAAATAATGATTGCAGAAAATTTTGTTTCGTGATTGCAGAAATTTGATTTATTTAGATAGTAGTTTATGTTCAATAGTTTTTACATTATTTTCTTCTTTTATGTTGGTGTTAAACCAAAAAACAGAAGCTTGATTACTTTCGATGGTATGTTTGATAGTTTCTTAAAATTATTTTCTTATTCAACGTTGGTGTTTAATCCATCTTCATTAATCAATAGGGATTTGAAAATTTTGTTGCAATCAGAGGCGGATCCAAGATTTTAATTTTATCGGTTCAATATTTAAGGATTTTAGCATTGAACTCAACTTACAGTTATGGGTTCATACTCATTATTTTATAATTTTAATGAATTTTTTCATATAAATTTATGCTCTGCCTTGAAAGTTATGGGTTCAATTGAGCCCATGACTATAACGGTACATCTGTCATCAGTTGCAATGACGGGAGCTGGATTAATGACTCTCCAACAAGTAATTTATATTGTTCTTACGAAAAAAACATTAAAAAAATTAAATTTTTGATATATACTACTTTCAAACTTATGGTAGAGGTCTAAACTACGTTTAGGTATTGGTGGTTATATATAACCTACCGGATTAAATTTCATCTATCATTGTTGGCTGCTGAGATAATTATTGTATTTTCACTGAGGACATGAAACAAAAAGAAATTGATAAGAGACCACAGACGAAAAGAAACTTTACATTCTTGAGATTCGAAGCATAACTATTGAATTATAATTTTTGTATTATCTTTTTATAACTCGAAATATTATATAAGCATAATTGTTTTGATTAAGATGCTCTCGTTTTGTGTTTTTGTTCCTTTAAATCTTGTTCAAAGATCCTCTTTATTACGCATAAGTGATTCTTTTTTCTTTGTTTTTATTTAATGTTAAGAGATAGACCTTATAAATTATAATGATTCTAAACTCATATTTAGAAGTCAAAATTTAGTATAACTCTAATAAACCTATTTTTAGGACGAGTATAACTTTGAAATCATGGTGAGATCTCTAAAAATTTACCTTTTTTTTTATTTGTGAATCTGAATAAACTTACATTGAAACTGAATATGTTAGCTAAAAATTTGAGTGTAAATTTTCTAAGTCTTTATAAATATTGCTTTTACGAGCTTGTACTTAGTAAAAATTATATTTGTAACTCAATCATATGGTTTATCAATATTTGTGTTATTTGTAGAATTTTTTATTTAGTGTAACAGAGTTTACGTGCAACGCGCATATCCTAAAACTAGTAATTAAAATAGACTGAGCACCATATTATAACGTCCCACCCTTAAGACTCGATTCAAAAGTGACACGCATTATTCACAACTCGCCCACTTACTCTAACATAGAGGTCAATGACATTACATTTCCTTCATGAATCAAGTGCCCTCACACAACAAAAGAGAGTAGTTCCACATAATAAAATTTAAGAAAACTTAGGAACTCAAGATAGAAAGAATTCACTCACTCTCAGAAATAACATTCATATGCTACAAAAGATGCATCATAGACTTGCCCGTAGTGTACTACCCTACTAATCGAGTTCATTCAGTCTAGGATCAAATAGGACTTTTAATTGGTTGTAATGTAAGCTGCGGGTTGGGTAGGATACATATGGATATGAGTGACTACACATTCCTTAAGCACTTTAATATATATAATTGAACACTCAAGCTCATACTTATGTCAAACCAAAACTCCACCTTCACATCAATGTATATTACCCCATACTTTTTTAAGCACAATACATCAATAGTCACCACTATCAAAGAATATTTTTCACAGCAATACAACTATTTTTTTTCTTTTCTTTTTCAATTCTAGTGGCTCTTACTTTTCCAAAACGGTGCACCTATCTCCTTATTTCATTAGCTACACTCAAAAGCCAAACCAACCACCCCACACTTTAAGCTTTTCAAGGTTCATTACAATTTAAGTGCTCATGAGAGATGAAAAATTTAAAATATATAGTCAATTCAAATAATTGGGTAAGGTTTGTAATGTAGTTATCAAAGAAACAAGATTACATGCTCAAAGAGATTAATTATGATATATAATAATTAGGCAAGTAAAATATATATATCTAGCTCAACAAAGAAACACCTATATCACTTTCAAGACTGAACAAAACTACTATTTCGCTTTGCAAACACACGGGACAAGTTCTAGACATCAAATCCAATACACAGAATAACACACAAACCTCATGCCCACATGGCAAATAACTCACTCAAGATTGGACTCATCAAGACAATCTAGTCAAAGCAGTTAAGCACAGTTATAATCACACAATTTAAGACACTTATTTAAGAGTCAAGAATTGAGCCTATGTGTCACAACTAAGGCTCTTACCACTCTCAAGGCATATGCAATCAAGAAAAATTGATCCATTAAATTAGTTTCCAGACTAAAGATTCTTTATTCCTATAAAATAAAAAGAGTTAACTACACCCGGTTCAACCAAAACTTTTGGAAAAGAATCGCGGCACAAAGAAAAACCAAGGGAAAATTGTTACACTCCACCCAAAAATACTAAAATAAAAGGCATATTTTTGGATTTTCATATTTTTTTTCTTCTTTCGACTCATTTCCCTCAAGAAACCAGTCACGAAATCTATCGTCGGGAAGAGTCGAACTAAACACTTAATTACTAACTATTACAGGCTAGTACACTTCAGAATTATAGTTTGCAGACCATATTGTCTACGAAAGCAAGAAATAAATCAAACAAGGCCAACTGGCAAATAAAAAAATATAAATACAAATACAATCAAATAGGAGCACCGCACCCTACACTTAAGAGATTGCATTGTCTCCAATGTAAAACAGTAAAATCAAGAGTGAAAATGTGACTTGTCACGATCCTAATCCCAGACCCGATCGTGATGGGCCTCTCGTGAAGACAAGGCCAGCCGACACACACCCAATTTATTTTAAAAAGTTTAAATAGCATAATTAGGTCATTAACATGATCAAATCTCACTAGAAACAGTGAAATAATATAATTTGCGAAAAAACAACACAGCCCAACATCGGGATGTCACCAGTCATGAGCATCTAATAATCGATTAAAAGTAGGAAGAGTCTACATAGTCTATTACAGAACCAAACAAGGAAAAATAAGATAGGGGAAGAAGCACTAGGCTGCGAACGCCGAGCAGCTACCTAGTGAATCTCCGAACTGCCTGAGCTGGAAGAAATCAACACTCGCTAGCGGGACCTAAAGCGCCTGAATCTGCACACAGGGTGCAGGGAGTAAAGTGAGTACTCCAACTCAGAGAGTAATAATAATAAATGAAAACTGAGCGATAAGAAATCACGTAAAAGCATATCAACATGCTATAAAGAAGCAGTATAAAACCAGTAAAAGCAATGAAACAGTGAAAACATATAAAGACACCTTAGTTCAGAATAAGCTTCTTTAAAACCCTTTTTAACAGTTAAACAATTAAATGAAAAGCATCTAGAACAGATAAACACATAAAAATCCGCCCCTCGGGCACAATGTCAATAGAATCCGCCCCTCGGGCAATATCATGGAACATCACCATCCCCTCGGGCTATATCTCATATCACAATGAGTACCTATGCTCACTGGGGTATACAGAACTACGAGAGGCGCCCCTTACGGCCCAAGTGCAATATCAAGCTACCTCGTGGCATAATCAATAGGCTTTCGGCCTCACATCAAGCCACCTTGTGGTGTACAATCTCACGCCCTCGGCCTCATAATCATAAATCAGTGTATCACTGCTGTGGCGTGCAGCCCAACCCAAAGTATCTTCACAACACAATCTCTCGGCCTTACTCAGTCAGAATCTCATAAGCGACTCGGGCAATAGTAAAACATGATGCTCATCCCAAAATATTATTTAAAGTGTGTAAACAGAGTAAACATGGTTGAGTTATGAAAACAGTATAATACAACATGACTGAGTATAATTATAAAATCAAAACAGTGAAGAAAAAAAGTAAAATCCCCTAAGGGTCCAAATAGTTGGAACAAGGCTCAAATATGGCATTCAGCCTAACATATGATGATAGAAAGTAGTTTTCAATCAAATACGCGGTAAAACAGTTGCCGCGCCCCCTTTTTCCCTCTTCGTGTCGGGAGAATCGGGTTAATAACATTTTGGGTATAGGGCAACTCATTCCTTTTGGGAATTGGGTTTGCAGTTTTGGAGTGTCACCACCTAATGATTTATGGTGCATTAGGACACCTTCAAGGTTAGTTTCTAAGTTCGTTTGATAACCAGAGATAGGGTAAGGGCTTGAAATTATCCTAAGTGGAAGGTGTTAGGCACCCCTCAAGATCTACTAGTGTGGTTCTCGGCCAGATATTTCTTTGTAAATTTGGTTCAATTGACATATAAGTAGATAAGGCCCAAATAAGAGGGGGTTTTAATAAAAAACTGTCTGAAAGTAAACAAAGTTTTAAAGAGCAATTAAGGCTGGTTTTAAACAAGGAGTTGCAATGCTTTTAAAAGAAAAGGGAAATAAAGGAAGGGGGTCCTAGGTTTATTTAAAATATGGATCACATCAATGCAATAACCGGTAATCACTCCTCAAAAGAGGAGCTACACGTGGTATTAGCGCACCGGTCATTATATCCATATCTACCCTTTCCCACCCTGTTTGAGGTACTAAAGCGCGGATTGGTCTCGATCACTATTGCATGCTATTACCCGCCCCATTCCTATCAGTCCCAGAGGTACTTAGGACTACTAATCCTAAAAGGGAGGGATATTAGGCTGACTTGAAGTTTCAAAGGTGAAAAATCTAGGGCGACATACAAAACATATAAAAGACTGCACATTCAAGGGGAATCACATAAACACATAAGGCTCAAGTATACCTCCTCAAACAAGGTAATCAAATAGCATGTTTCTAAGATAATACTAAGGGGAGAGGAGATTATTGTTGTTGTAGCAGGCCTGTCCTATTACACGACTCAGTTAGAAAACACGAATCAGGCCTGCCTGCTGGTTGTAGCACTTAAACAAATAACGGAGGCGAGTTCAGTTTTATTATTATTATCGCTTAAGGCTTGCCTAAGTATTTAGGTGAGACCTTAGAAACATGGTATCTATTGCTGATTTTAAGTGTAGTCACAACTTAAAACGAATGGTTTGAAATCCTATAGGCATACTTGTTAAATCGTGTTAACAGGGAGAGATTAAGTTACTTAAGCACTGGTTCAGAATAGACTAATTTTAAATTGGATTAGTTTCAGCTTTTTGCAGATGACAGGATCCATTATTGTTGGTTTTAACTTCTATAAACATGATATCTAGTGTGCTGATTTTAATTTTGATCATTATAAACATGGTACTAATTTATAGCCGTTTAAATCCTAGAGCATGATGTCTAAGTGGTAACAAGCGTGCAGAATTTAAAATGAAGTCCTATAGGCAAGTTATCTAGGTGTGAAGTTGAACATGCATAATTTTAAATAAATAAACCTCTGTAGTCATGGTGTCTAAGATGCAGAATTGAACACGCAGGATGCAAAACGGTCCTATAGGCATGCTTTCTAGGTGCAGTTTGAATATGCAAAATTAAAAGTAGTCCTATAGGCATATCTTCTACCCTTGAACATGCATAATTACCCATCCTTTTTCACTAGCCATACCCGCTGTTTATTATAAATAATTACAAACCAGAAATACTGAATTACATCAGAAAAATACATAAAAAATACAACCAGATGAAGCCTGATTCTTGGTTCCTTCCTGAGCTATGGAATAAACTGCCTTGATGCCATTGTTTTAAATCCTTCCTCAGAATTGAGTGTGTCAAAGTTCCCTAAGGGTCTCAAAAGGACCCCGGGTAGTGCTCACACCCATGTTGCATAACCAGAATAGAGATGAGTGCAGTGTGGAAATGCCAGCCCTTATGTGTCCAAGTTCAGAGGGAGCTTATGGGTCCCAAGGCAAGGCTCATATAAAGGGGGCAGACCTTAAGTCTAAGAAGATAGTGGAAGTGCAGGAATAGAGTTTTAAAACCTAGGGGGAGTAAATGAGAGGGGTAAATAGTGGTAGGGAAACAGTTACAGAATTGATAACTTCATACAAAAGGAGGTCAAGGGTTGGGAATTCATTGCAAATGGCCTATGTATTTAGGCAAGGGTCAGCTTTGGGCATGCACAAAAATAGAAGATATTGGCATGCCTATGAGCCAACCAGAACACACAACAACCAGAGAAAACATGGAGGTTATGATCCAAGAGGGATCCAGTTTGGGTCATGGACAACAATGTTCAATGCTGTCATGCCACATACGAACCACAGTTACCAAACACATTGGGGATGGGGATATAAGTGCACAAGCCATGATAAGTAAATAACAGAAACATTAATTCAGAACAGAGAAGGCAGAATGCAACATGTTTAATAATGGGACTTAGTCAAATACAAACAACAATGAAAGAACAATAAAGAAACATGTTGTTATTGATTCTGAAAATTAGTTTGAACATACCAGTCAGAGAAGCGTAGTGCAGTAAAGAAAAGTAAGCATGACTCCAAAGTCTAGCCTTGGCTTTCAGCTGGCTAAACAGACAGTAGCACAAGTAGAAGTAAAGCAACAGAGAGTTTTTGAGTGTAAGTGTGTGTTTTGAACTTAAAATTGTTCGTCTTTGAAAGAAGAAAAGTACAGGGTATTTATAGCCTTTTGAAAACGAGTGAAAGAGAAATAATAAGCCACAAACATAGAAACAATCACTATTCAAAATCAATTATACAAGTGATTGCCTTTAATTAAGGGATCACTTGCTTAACAGGTAATGACAGGCTCATAATAAGGAAAGAAATCAATTTGTTGGCAAACTGACAGTTGCCATAAAAGAAGTAGTAAAACAATTGAGTAAGTAATCAAGTCTAAGTACAGGAATATATTTATTTTGGGAAAGGATTCAGAGTAAGGCAAAACAAGGAAAAGAACCAATTAAACTTAACAGACGAGTGAAATTAGAATTTTACAAAAGAAAGGTTTGAAATCAGTCCAAGATTGAAGATAATTCAAGAAGGAAATTCAACATATAAATAGAGTGCACAAACACTAGACATGCAAGGCCAAACTATGGCAAAGAGAAGCAGCAATGCAATAACAACACAAAGTTAGTAGACAGCAAACATTTGAAACATGATAGTCACATAGGTCAAACTTCATTGACTTAGTAGTAGAGAAAAGAGAGAGTATCAGAAGCATGCAAAGGGTCAAGTGAAAGACCCTTCTGAAAAAGTATAGTCGAGTTTCCATAATAGCAAGAAACCAGAATCACATAAAGAAATAGATGCTGAAACAAAAGAATTTCAAATCAAGTCGAGCAACTTCAAACAGATGAATGGCACAAGCATTTTCAGAAACTCGAATAGACCCCAAAGAAATTAGGGTTTTGAAACCAATCGAGTCTAGAGATGATGAACAAGTAAATCAAACAAATAAATAGTTCCAGGAACTCGAACAAATCCAAAAATTAGGGTTTTCAACACCGATCGATCCTAGAGATGATAAACAAGTAAATCAAACAAATAAATACAAATGGACTCAGAAAACTCAGAAGACATTAGGGTTTTTATCATGAAAACTCAGAGAGGGGAACAATACGAGAAAACATAGCAGAACATGTCAAAAATCAGAGAAAGTTTTGAAATAACTTAACAAGAAAACGCTAAAAGATAAAGAGTTTTGGAAGAAGAGTCTTAAAAGAAACTTCGAGAAAAACATTTAGAAGTTCAAAGCAAACATAGACCTGAAGAAGATCTAAAAGAAATCGAAAGAACCTTAGATCTTAGGGCTTCAGAAGAACCGAAGTGATGAGAAATGCCTTGAAGGCCATTGATCTAAGCAGGAGAGTCAAAGGTCTGACTCGAATGGCCATGGATGACCTGAGATATATCAGAGACAACCGGAGAACAGTCATCGGGCAAAGTCTGGACCAAACCCCTTCATGATCTGGTCATGAGACCACAGAGAAAAACACGTAGAAGCCATGAAAGGCTGATACAGGTCTCCGATGACCTTGGAGAGCCATGGTTTAGGGTGGCGACGACTAGGTTTTGATGGGGTTGTAGAGAGAATTTGGGAGAGGAGGGGTTTCATAGGCGGCCGATTATGAAGAATGAAAAGGGTTTGATTGGGGGGGGGGGGGTTTTTGGGTTTATTTAGGAAAG
>MU710420.1:188341-215143 GCA_026770625.1 Nicotiana glauca | reverse complement strand
GGGGGGGGGGGGGTCTTTGGGTTTAATTAGGAAAGGATTAATGGGAGACGTTGATCTAAACGATCAACGACTGGGATTAAATGGGGGTCCGGGTGGATCATTTAAATGGGTTGTGCGTCGGTTTAAATGGGAATTGGGTCGGAATAATTGGGATTCAAATTGGGGTTCAAAATCAGGCTATAATTGAAATAAAGTGGAGCTAGCATTTAAATAGCCAATTTCTCCTATTTGATTTTATAAAAAATAATAAAATAATTTCTATAAATAAATTAAAGGTGCCAAAATGATTTATAGTATATAATTATCAAATTAAAAATACTGGACTTAATTTTTATAGATATAAACGCAATTAAATATAAAAGAGGCTAATATTGCAATTATATGCAATTTAGCCTTAAAAATACTAAATCAATTTATAAAAAATATGCAAAAATATCTTAGCTATATTTTATTATGAATATGAGAGTCCAACAAATGAATTACCAAAACGATAATTTTGGTAATTATTATTGGTTTTTTTATGAATGAAATAGGGAAATAAATTGGTTTTTAAAAATCTTAAGACATTTGGACATGCTTATATATGCACACGTGTGCTATTTTGAGATTATTTTGCATATAAATATACATAGAGAAAAATGGGGTATCAACAGCTGCCCCTATTTACCCGGGAAGGATGAAAGAGTTGTCGGGTAAAGATATGATGGCCAAATTTTGACCCGACGACATGGTTTGGAGAAGATAGGCCACGCCCGGGTTTCTGAGTTGCCTACATATCCCTGGTTTTATAGGAATCATGTCGTATGTAGTTCAGGATCCGTCGGCGGAGTATGCCGACGGGTATTTTCCATGAACGGACGCAACGTTTCGGTCAGGGTGAGTGAAAGGCTTACGAGAGTGGTCAGGTTTGATGTGGATGTAGGCGCCAGAGTGGAAACGCTCCTGCCGGGACGGTTGTTGCTTGCCGGTTTACCTGCAAATAAGTAATACAAGCATATATTGTGCACAAATCTAAACATGATGCAAATTTTCGTCGGACCATGAATGTTGCATTCAGACGGTTATAATGACGTCTTTAGACCATGATATCCGGGGCCATGAAGCGTATAATAAAGGATTCACAGGCTATGAAATGATGCTCTCGGGCTATGAAAATGGTGCCTCTGAACCACGGTGCCTTTGAATAATGATATGCAAAAGATTGAAAGGGATCCTCAGGCCATGATATTGTGTTCTCGGGCTATGAGGATGGTGCCTCCGAATGATGATGCCTTTGGATAAATTGGCGATATTTCAGCCCATGAAGGATGCAGTGTAATGTGGTGATCTTTTAGCCGTGCAATGTGGCGATCTTTTAGCCGTGCAATGTGGCGATCTTTCAGCCGTGCAATGTTGCGATCTTTCAGCCGTGCAATGTGGATAGAGATAGCGTTTAGTCTCGGAAGGAAGAATAGTAGCCTTATTCAAGTTGGAAGGCAGAATGGTAGCCTTATGCAATGCAGATGCGGATAGAGGTAAAGCTACACCTCGGAAGGCAGAATAGTAGCCTTATGCAAGTTGGGAGGAAGAATGGTAGCCTTATGCAAGTTGGAAGGCACAATAGTATCCTTATGCAAGTTGGAAGGTAGAATAGTAACCTTATGCAATGCAAATGCAGATAGAGGTAGAGCTTAACCTCGGAAGGCAGAATGGTAGCCTTATGCAAGTTATAAAATAGCAGACGGCAGTAGAGCTTCTTAGCTAAGCAGATTGCGGCGTGGTGATTACTGGGAGCATTGTGACATACGGAACATTTATGGGTGCGTGCTGATAGCTGACATCGGTAAGTGCAATGGTTCAGAGAATCTTGTTCTTAGACAGCGTTTGTTATATGGGAGGACAATGCGTTCAATGATTTTGTAATCTTCGTGCCACCATCCAAAGAAAAATCGTGAGTTCTGTAAAGGGGAAAGGTTAGTTCGTATTCCCGCTGGCTCTATTCATTTTGTTTGGCTTTGATCTAGCGATACCGTCTGTATCGTTGGGGTAGCGTTGCTAAACAAAGCAGTTTCAATAAATAAACATGCATGACTTTGTAAAAGTATGACATAAATATATAATTAAAATAGTTTTTTTAGATTAACCGACAACTGTGACGCGGTTCGAGACATTGCAACCTTTCCTGCTATGGAATTTTGAGGGTCCTTCTCAAAATTCTGCCCCAGTTTGATGGGTTGATGCTTCTGGCTGCTGCTCGTGCGACGGTCGGATGAAATTACTTCGGAGTTTTGAGAGTCCTCCTCAAACTTCTGCACCAGTTTCCAATTTTGGGGGAAGTGAAAATTTTATTTAATTATGACCAAACCCATAAGGATGCCTACGTATACCCTCTCAAATGGGAATCAGGTCAGACGTAGTTCAATTATATCATATAAGGAAAGCGTAAAGATTACACATAGTAACGCTTGACTGCATCCGCATTAAGCGGCTTTGGCCAGATCTCTCCGTCCATTTCTGCAAGTATGAGGGATCCTCGTGTCAAAACCCGGTGAACCATGTACGGACCCTGCCAGTTGGGAGAGAACTTCCCTTTGGCTTCATCCTGATGCCGAAAATTTTTCTTTAATACCAGCTTCCTCGGTGTTAATTGCCTCGGCTTTACTTTCTTGTTGAAGGCTCTAGACATTCTGTTCTGATAAAGTTGACCATGAAAAGTTGCGTTCATTCTTTTCCCATCTATGAGAGCTAGTTGCTCGTAATGACTCCTCACCCATTCTGTATCGTCGGGCTCGGCTTCTTGCATGATCCTTAAGTAGGCAATCTCTACTTTGGCAGGAATGACGACCTGTATAACATTGACCAGCATATAGGGGGTCGCCCTAGTTGATGTGCGGACTGTGGTGCGATATCCTAACAGAGCAAATGATAACTTCTCGTGCCACTATTTATGCTTCTCTATCATTTTCCTCAATATTTCTTGATATTCTTGTTGGTGGCTTCTACGACTCCGTTCATTTGAGGCCTGTAGGCTATAGAATTCTTGTGTTTGATATTGAAGGTTTCACACATAGCTTTCATCAAGTCGCTGTTGAGATTAGAGCCATTATCAGTAATTATTGATTTTGGAATCCCGAATCGGCAAACAATGTGGTCACCGACAAAGTCTGCCATAACTTTCTTAGTCACTGCCCTGTAAGATGGTACTTCGACCCACTTGATAAAGTAGTCAATTGCCACTAGGATGAACCTGTGTCTGTTGGAAGCAGCAGGCTCGATCGATCCAATAACATCCATTCCCCAAGCGACGAATGGCCACGGTGAGCTTGTTGCATTAAGCTCATTTGGAGGTACCTTTATCATGTCTGCATGTATTTGACAATGATGGCATTTCCAGACATAATGTATGCAATCTGTTTCCGTAGTCATCCAAAAGTAACCAGCCCGGAGCATCTTCTTTGCTAAGACAAAACCATTCATTTGTGGACCGCAGGTCCCAGTATGAATTTCTTTTAGCAGCCTGGATGCTTCTCTTGCGTCGGAATACCTTAATAGTCCCAAATCCGGAGTCCTCCTATATAGGATTTCTCCGTTGTGAATGAAGTTGTTGGACAATCTCCGAAGTGTGCATTTCTGAGTATGATTGGCAAGCTCCGAGTACTCTCTTTTTGCCAAATATTCCTTGATAACATGAAACCAAGGCTTTCCGTCTGCTTCCTCTTCAACATGGGCATAGTAAGCTGGCTGATTATGAATTTTCACTGGATTGGGATCAATGAAACTCTTGCCCGGATGCTGTATCATAGATGATGGGGTAGCCAATGCATCGGCGAACTCATTTTAGACTCTGGGAACATGTTGGAATTCCGTCCTTGTGAATATCTTTATTAATTCTTGTACATGATGCAAATATGGGAGTATTTTGGAGTTCTTGGTTGCCCATTCTTCTTGTACCTGATGTATGAGTAGGTCTGAATCCCCAATTACTAGCAACTCTTGAATGTTCATGTCAATGGCAATCTTGAGCCCTAAGATGTAGGCTTCGTATTCGATCATATTGTTGGTGCAGGGGAATTTGAGTTTAGCAGACACTGGATAATGCTGACCGGTTTCTGACACCAAGACTGCTCCTATGCCAACTCCTTTGAATTTTGCTGCTCCATCCGAAAAAATTCTCCATCCATCATAGGATTCTACAATGTCTTCTCGTATGAATGATACCTCTTCATCGGGAAAATATGTTTTGAAAGGTTCATATTCTCCATCCACGGGGTTTTCAACAAAGTGGTCTACCAGTGCCTGTCCCTTGACCGCTTTTTGAGTTATGTATATAATATCGAATTCACTTAGCAGGATTTGCCACTTGGAGAGCTTGCCAGTGGGCAGGGGTTTCTGGAAGATGTACTTTAAAGGGTCCATCCTTGATATGAGATACGTGGTATAGGCACAAAAGTAATGCCTCAGCTTCTGATCTAACCAAGTCAAAGCACAGCAGGTGCATTCCAAAAGAGAATACCGGGCTTCGTAGGAAGTGAACTTCTTGCTAAGATAGTAAATGGCTTGCTCCTTTATCCCTGTTTCATCACGCTGCCCCAAAATGCAACCGAAGGCTCCATCTAGTATCGTGATGTAGAGTAATAGGGGTCTACCTGGCTCTGGCGGGACCAAGACTGGTGGTGTCGACAGGTATTCCTTGATTCTGTCGAAGGCCTTCTGGCAATCATCGGTCCATTTGGCAGCGACATCCTTTTTCAACATCTTGAAGATTGGCTCATAGATAAATGTAGACTGTGCTATAAACCGGCTGATATAGTTAAGTCTTCCCAAGAAACTCATCACGTCCTTCTTGTTCTTTCGCGATGGAAGTTCCTAAATGGCCTTGACCTTTGATGGATCCAATTCTATTCCCCGTCGGCTCACAATAAACCCAAGCAACTTTCCGGCGGGAACCCCAAATGCACACTTTGCGGGATTCAATTTCAGGTTGTACCTTCGCAATCTGTTGAAGAACTTTCTCAAATCTTCCATATGATCGATGGACTTCTTGGACTTAATGATGACATCATCCACATATACCACAATTTCTTTGTATATCATATCATGAAAAATGGTAGTCATGGCCCTCATGTAGGTGGTCCCTGCATTCTTTAGGCCGAACGACATCATTTTGTAACAATAGATTCCCCACAGCGTAATGAAAGCCATTTTCTCAGCATCTTCCTCATCCATATAGATCTTATGATAATCGGCGAATCAATCAATGAATGACTGTAACTCGTGCTTGGCACAATTGTCGATCAGGATGTGTATATTTGGCAAGGGGAAGTCGTCTTTCGGACTGGCCCGATTAAGATCCCGATAGTCGACACAGACTCTTACCTTCCCTTCCTTCTTTGGTACTGGTACAATGTTGGCTAACCATGTCGGGTACTCAACTACCCTGAGAACTTTAGCCTTAACTTGCTTAGTGACTTCTTCCTTAATTTTCAAACTCATGTCAGGCTTGAACTTCCTGAGCTTCTGTTTTACCGGTGGACAGGTCAGATCGGTTGGCAATTTATGGGCCACAATAGATGTACTTAGACCAGTCATGTCATCATATGACCAGGCGAATATGTCCTCATATTCCTTTAGAAATTTTGTGTATTCCTTCTTTTCTAACGGCGACAAATGAATGCTGATTCGTGTTTCCTTGACATTCTTTTCATCTCCCAGGTTGACAATTTCTTTTTCGTCCAAGTTGGACTTAGGTCGATTTTCAAAATTCTCAACTTCTTTAACAATCTCCTCTGGTATGTCATTTTCTTCTGAGTCAATGTATGTTTGTTGCGTTGTCTCATTACATGTCACAATCATTGGTTCATCAAGATAAGTAATAGTAATGTTGTGCAAGTAAAGTAATGAGAAAAAAATAATAATGAGTTTGATTCATAATAAAAATCTAAATGCTTTGATAAATTCCATAGTTGTTTTGAACATTGAAGATCTTATTACAGAAAATGAAAAATGCGAAAAGAAAAGATAAAAATAGTGCATGATGTATGTTTAGCCTTGCTACCCTGAGGCTAGCCGGGCTCTGGTGGTCATGATGGTCCAATTGTTGGGGTATGCTCCTCTGCTCACAGCTTGTATGGAAGGACCTTCCTCCCCCTCCTCCTCGAAAACAACACAGCAGCCCATGTCATTGTCTTCTAAGAACAAGTTCTTTACCGCAGCAAGCGCTTCCTCTTCGTCTGTCCCATAAATAATGTCATCCTGTTGGAAAGTCTGCTTCAAAGGTGGTATTGGCTGTTCCAGCGGATAGTAAGGACCGCGCCATGGTGGTGACCAGTAGTTAAATTCTTCCCAAGTGTACTCGTATCCCAAACCGAAAGTAGTGTCGTGCTTCTTGAGATTTATGGGTTTCGAAATCCCCTGGAGGTTCGTGCCAAGCCCCTTGCCAGGTTCATACCTACTCCAGTTCAATATACTCTTGATCTTGTTGTCCCACCATTTATCTTTGTCAACAGCATTGACTCGCTCGATAACTTTCTTCTTCCCCATATTACCGGAATGGTCTGACGACTGTATATAGAATTGCTGCCATCACCGTGAATGATCACTTCCTGGTGATTCCATTCAAATTTCACGGCCTGATGGAGTGTCGAAGCCACAACCCCGCAGAATGAATCCAAGGGCGTCCTAACAACATGTTGTAAGATGCTGGCACATTGTGACGACCCGGCCAGTCGTCTGATGAGTTACCACTCCGTTTCCCCCAATTTTGCTTCTTTATGCTTTGTTATCCGTATTTTGTGGTATCGGGTTGGTCGGATCGAGTCCGGAACAATTTTGGTAAGGTTTGAGACACTTAGTCTCTTTTAAGAAGGTTTAGGTTGGAAAAGTCAACTGGATATTGACTTATGTGTTAGAGGGATAAGATGTCAGTTATGATGGTTTCGTTAGCTTCAGGAGGTGATTTTTGACTTAGGAGTGTGATCGGGATGGGTTTTGGAGGTCCGGAGTAGAATTAGGCTTGAATTGGCGAAGTTGATTTTTGGCGATTTCTGATTGGTAGGTGAGATTTTGATCCGAGGGTCAGAATGGAATTCTGAGAGTTGCAGTAGCTTCGTTATATTATTTTGGATGTTTGTGCAAAATTTCAGGTCATTCGGATGTGGTTTGGTTGGGTTTTTTATCGAAAGCGTATTTCGGAAGATTTTAGAAAACTTAGGCTTGAATCCGATGTGTTTTGAGTGATTTGATGTTGTTTGAGGCGTTTTGATGATTGGAACAAGTTTTAATAAGGTGTTAGGAGGTGTTGGTGCTTTTGATTGAGGTCCCGGGGGCCTCGGGTGAGTTTCGGGTGGTAAATCGGACCATTTTTGGAGTTTGAAAGTTGTAGAAATTACAGGTTCAGTGTTGCAGAAGAATTTCCCTTCGCGATCACATGGGATGTATCGCGATCGCGTAGAAGGATTTGAGGAAGGCCAGAATTAATTCTTCGCGTTTGCGTGAGAGGCTTGACATTCGCATAAGGTTGGGGAGCTGTGCATCGCATTCGCGACAGGGCACTCGCAATCGAGTAAAGGAAGATGGGTTGAAGGTCATTTGTGCATCGCGTTCGCGTAGGTGAGATCGCGTTCGTGAAGGTGTTGGAAGCAGAAGCATCGCGTTCGCATGGTCCTGGTCACATTCGCGTAGTGTAATTTTTGGGAGTTTAAAATTTGTTCTTCGTGATCGCGATAAAGGAAAAATATAACTGGGCAAAATGTTTTAAGTCATTTCATCCACGATTTTGGGTATTTTCACCCATAGTTGATCATTTTGAGAGCTTCTTAGTGGATATTAAAGAGGGATTCAAAGGGAATCGGTTGGAGGTACAATTTTTTAACTTAAAACTCATTTCTATTGTGAAATCTACCTAGAAAATCAAGGGACTTAAGCTAAACATGGAAGAACTAGGTCTTGGGATTTTAGATTTGGGGATTTGGAGGACCAATTGGGTCGGATTTGAGAACTTTTGGTATGTATGAACTCGTGAGGAGATAAGGAACCCGTTAATATAAAATTTTTAGACTTTCGAGAAGTGGGCCCGGGGCTCGAGTTTTGCTAATTTTGGGATTTTTGGTATTTTTCGATTGTTTTCGCTTGGGATTTGCTCCCTTACATATTGTGACATATTCGTTCTGATTTTGGATAGATTCAACACACGTGAAGGCCTATTCGAGGGGCAAAGGCGTCGCGAGCTAGAGATTTAGCCGGTTCGAGGTGTGTAATGATTCTAAATGATGCTCTCAGGGTTTGGAACCCAAAACTTGAACAACGTAGTGCTATATTTAGGTGAGACACGCGCTTTACGATGAGCGTGGGGTCATTTACTATTGGGGATTGTGACTTGGTCCGTCCCGATTGATGATTATACCGCGTATTTGACTGAGACTTATTTGTTATCATCATGACTTGGGTTGATTGCCTAATTTGGTCTTCGTGCCAACTATTTGAACCCTTCGGGGATTTTTATTACTATTTCCTCTCTGTTTTGACTTGTTACTTGAACTCAGTCCTGATAATTTCTACTATTTTACTATTCAGTCATTCTTTCTCAGATTTTAAGACTTAAATGATATTTTAAATGATGTTTGGGCTGAAAACACTATTTTACTATAGCCCGAGGGGCTTGTGATGATTTTTCGGACTAAGTAAGGCCGATGGCCTATATTGTGAGGAACACTAATACTGATTTGAGGCCGAGGGCCTGAGTTACATATATTCCACGAGGTGGCTTGATTGATATGAGGCCGAGGGCCTAGATTTGATGCCACGAGATGACTTATGATTGCGCTTGTGCCGTAAGGGGCCCCTGCAGGAGTCTGTACACCCACAGTGAGCGCGGATACCCATTTGTGATATGAGATTGAGCACGAGGGGCTGGCAGTGTACTAAGATATGGCCCGAGGGGCGGCTTTGTGGATACTGAGCCCGAGGGGCGAACTTCTGTCTGTTACTTTACATTATTTACCTGTTTTTACCTGTTAAAAGGAGTTCTTACTGAATTTTTATTGATTTACTGTTTTTAAACGATGTTTTACTGCTTCATTATAGAATACTTTGTGCTCTATGTGATTTTTTTATCTTCAGTCATTATTTATACTTGTTACTCACTGGGTTGGAGTACTCACATTACTCCCTACACCGCGTGTACAGATTCAGGCATTGTTGGTCCCGCTCCGGAGTGTTCATCCCTCCAGTCCAGGCGGTGTTTCGGAGACTATGAGGTAGCTGTTGGCGTCCGCATCCCCCGTGCCTCCCTTTTACTATTATTTTCTATGTTCTTCAAACAGTTGTATCAAATACTGTACTTAGTAGACTTGTATCAGGATTCATAGTTGCTCATGACTTGTGACACCCCGGTTAGGGCTGTGTCGGGATGGTTTCCATATTTGTTTAACCGTATTTCCACTATTTCGTGTTATTAAACCATGTTTAGACTATCATTATGTTATTTAACTGTTTAAAATGAGATTTGGTTCAATTGATTGGCCTTGTCTTCACGAGAGGCGCCATCACGACCGGGTTCGGGGTTAGGGTCGTGACAAATTTGTATCAGAGCCTAGGTTACATAGGTCTCGTGAGTCATGAGTAGGTTTATTAGAGTCTTGCGGATCGTTACAGAGATGTCTGTATTTATCCTCGAAAGGCTGCAGAACCTTTAGGAAAAACTTCATATTCTTGATATTCTTATCGTGCGAACTTGTTGGTTCGAGTACTAAACTTCTCTTATTATATTCTCTCATAGATGATGAGGACACGAGCTACCGGACGAGGTGGATGACCACCAGTGCCACTATTTGAGGCCACCAGAGGCCGTGGACATGGTCGTTGTCGTGGCAGAGGCAGAGCAGCGAAGGCAGCACCTGTTGATCTACCAGCTGCCCCAACTCAGGGTCAAGCTCCATCTATGGATGCTCCAGCAGCACCAGTTCCGGCACCAGCTGTGCCTATTGTGATTCCAGGCCTTTAGGAGGCTTTAGCTCAGATCTTGTCAGTGTGTACCGGTTTGGCTTAGGCGAGTTCAGATACTACAGCTGCAACTACTTCACAGACCAGGAGAGGGATCCTGACCCCCGTTGATCGCACACCTGAGCAGGTTGTGAAATGACTCCAGACACCGAGGGTACCTCCAGCCTAACCGGTTGTAGCAGTCCAAGAGTTTGTAGTACTAGTTATGCCGGATGATGAGCAGCGGTGACTTAAGAGGTTTGGTAGACTCCAACCTCCGACATTCAACGGTGCAGAGGTCGAGGATGCCTAGGGTTTCTTAGATAAGTGCCAGCGGATGCTTCGTACAGCTGGGATTCTTGAGACTAGTGGTGTGGCATTTACCACCTTTCAGTTTTCTGGGGCTGCCTTCACTTGGTGGAAGTCATATGAGAGGCGTAGGCCTGTTGGTGAAGTGCCCCTTACTTGGCAGCAGTTCTCAGTTCTTTTCCTAGAGAAGTATCTGCTGCAGTCCCGTAGAGAGGAGCTGCGTAGATAGTTTGAGTGGTTGCGAAAGGGGGAGATGACTGTGTCACAGTATGAGTCGAGGTTTTATGAGTTGGCTCGTCATGCCATCTAGTTGGTTCCGATAGATCGAGAGAGGATCAGTAGATTTGTTGATGGTCTTACTTATTAGCTCCATATTATTATGACCCGAGAGAGGGTATCTGGTGCTACATTCGAGGAGGTGGTTGATATCGCCCGTGAGATTGAGTTGGTTCTCCAATAGGAGCGAGAGGTGAGAGAGGCCAAGAGGCCTCGAGGATCGGGCAATTATAGTGGTACTGCTTCGAGGGGTCAGTTTAAGCATGATAGAGGTTGTTCTTTCAGGCCTGCTCAGTCATCCTTCCCAGAGTATCGCGGGGCATCTTTAGGTCGTGGTTACCATGGGTCTCAGTAGGGCCAGTCATCACTCAGCGCCCTCCCAGCTTAGAGTTCATCTCGTGCCCTATTAGCTCAGGGTTCTTCTATGTCGAGTGCATCTGTTAGTCACTCCAGTGCGAGGGGTTCCCTTCAGTCCCCTTCTCCAGCACTTGTGAGTTGTTGTGAGTGTGGAGAGATGGGCCACATGTGGAGGCAGTGTCCTCGTCGTGCTTCTAGTTCATCCCAGCAGAGGGGTTAGTCTTCGGCTTCAGTGCCAGTTGCTTCGCTACCACCCGCTCAGCCAGCTAGGGGTGGAGCTCAGTCAGCCAAGGGTTGCCCCAGAAGGGAAGGTTGATCAGGGGGCGGTCAAGCCCGTTTCTATGCTATTCCAGGCAGATCCGACGCTACTACTTCCGATGTTCTTATTACAGGTATTGTTTCAGTCTGCCACAGAAATGCCTCTGTATTATTTGATCCCGGATCCACCTTTTCTTATGTGTAATCATACTTTGCTCATTATTTGGGTATGCCCCGTGAGATTATTGCTTTACCTGTTCATGTATCTACCCCGGTGGGCGATACTGTTATTGTAGACCGTGTGTACCGGTCATGTGTGGTAATTATTGAGGGTCTGGATACCCGAGTTGATCTTCGATTGCTGAGTATGGTGGTTCGATGCCATTTTGGGCATGGATTGGTTATCTCCGTGTCGTGCTATTCTAGACTGTCATGCTCAGACAGTCACTTTGGCTATGCCGGGTGTCCCACGGATCGAGTAGCGTAGTGTGACTGATTATGTTCCTAGTAGAGTGATCTCTTTCTTGAAAGCCCAACGTATGGTTGGGAAGCGTTGTCTTTCGTATCTTGCCTTTGTGAGGGATGTCGAAGCTGAGGCTTCCAGTATTGATTCTGTTCCAGTTGTGAGGGACTTCCCGAATGTATTTCCTACATACCTACCGGGCATGCTACCAGACAGGGATATTGATTTTGGTATTGATCTGGTGTCGGGCACTCAACCCATTTCTATTCCGCCGTATCGTATGGCACCAGTGGAGTTGAAGGAGTTAAAGGAGCATCTTCAGGAACTCTTAGATAAGATGTTCATCCGGCCTAGTATGTCACCTTGGGGTGCGCCGGTTCTGTTTGTGAAGAAAAAGGATGACACAATAAGAATGTGTATTGATTATAGGCAATTGAACAAGGTAACCATTAATAACAAGTATCCTTTGCCTCGCATTGATGATCTATTCGACCAGCTTCAGGGAGTAAGGGTGTTCTCTAATATTGATCTCTGTTCGGGTTATCACCAGTTGAAGATCAGGGATTCGAATATTCTTAGGATAGCTTTCAGGACCAGATATGGTCATTATGAGTTACTGGTTATGTCTTTTAGGCTGACCAATGCCCCAGCAGCGTTCATGCATTTGATGAACAACGTGTTCCGGCCTTATCTTGACTCGTTTGTCATAGTCTTCATTGATGATATTTTGGTATATTCGCGTAGTCAGGAGGAGCACGTGGAGTATTTGAGGGTTGTGTTGCAGAGATTGAGGGAGGAGAAGCTTTATGAAAAGTTCTCCAAGTGTGAGTTTTGGCTCAGTTCAGTGGCATTCTTGGGACACGTAGTGTCCAGTGAGGGGATTCAGGTTGATCCAAAGAAGATAGAGGCCATGTAGAGTTGGCCCCGACCGTCCTCGGCTACTGAGATTCGTAGTTTTCTTGGTTTGGAAGGCTATTATCGCCGGTTTGTTTAGGTATTCTCATTTATCGCATTGCCCTTGACCAAGTTGACTCAGAAGGGTGCTTCATCTGTATGGTCGGACGAGTGTGAGGAGAGCTTTCAGAAGCTCAAGACAACTTTGACCACATCTCCAGTGTTGGTTTTTCCATCAACTTTAGGTTCATATACAGTGTATTGTGATGCTTCGAGAGTATGGATTGATTATGTGTTGATGCAGGAGGGTAGAGTTATTGCTTATGCTTCTCGCCAGTTGAAGCCCCATAAGAAGAACTATCCCGTTCATGCTTTGGAGTTGGCTGTCATAGTTCACGCATTGAAGATTTGGAGGCATTACTTGTATGGCGTGTCTTGTGAGGTATTCACTGATCATCGCAGTCTTCAGCATTTGTTCAAGTAAAAGGATCTTAATTTGAGATAGCGGAGATGGTTGGGGTTGCTTAAGGATTATGATATCACTATATTGTACCATCCGGGAAAGGCCAATGTGGTGGACGATACTTTGAGCCGAAAGGAAGTAAATATGGGGAGTTTGGCATACATTCCAGTTGGGGAGAGACCTCTTGTGGTTGATGTTCAGTCTTTGGCCAATCGGTTCGTGAGGTTGGATATTTCTGAGCCCAGTCGGGTGTTGACTTGTGTAGTTTCTCAATCTTCTGTATATGATCGCACCAGGGAGCACCAGTATGATGATCCGCATTTGCTTGTCCTTAGGGACAGAGTTCAGCATGATGATGCTTGGGATGTGACCATTGGTGATAATGGATTGTTGAGGATGCAGGACCGATTTGTGTGCCCAATGTGGATGGGCTTCGGGAGTTGATATTGGAGGAGGTTCATAGCTCACGGTATTCCATTCATCTGGGTGCCGCGAAAATGTATCAGGATCTTAGACAACATTAGTGGTGGCGGAGAATAAAGAAAGATATTGTGGGATTTGTAGCTCGGTGTCTCAATTGTCAGTAGGTGAAATATGAGCATCAGAGACCGGGTGGCTTGCTTCAGTAGATGGTTATTCCTAAGTGGAAGTGGGAGAGGATCACTATGGATTTTGTTGTTGGACTTCCTCGGACTTTGAAGAAGTTAGATGCTATTTGGGTGATTGTGGATAGGCTGACCAAGTCTGCGTACTTTATTCCTATTTGTACTACTTATTCTTTAGAGCGGTTGGCAGAGATATATATTCAAGAGATTGTTCGGTTGCATGGTGTCCCAGTTTCCATCATTTCAGATCGGGGCACTCAGTTTACTTCCCAGTTTTGGAAGTCTGTTCAGCAATAGTTGGGTACTCAGGTGCAGTTGAGCACAACTTTTCACCCTCGGACGGACGGGTAGTTCGAGCGCACTATTCAGATATTGGAGGATATGCTATGCGCTTGTGTTATCGACAGCTACCAGTCGAGTATTCAGATGGCTCCATATAAGGCTTTGTACGGAAGGCAGTGTAGATCTCTAGTTGGTTGGTTCGAGCCTGGTGAGGCTAGGCTATTGGGGACAGATTTGGTTCAGGATGCTTTAGATAAAGTGAAGGTAATCCAGGAGAGACTTCGTACGGTGCATTCGAGGAAGAAGAGTTATGCGGACAGGAAGGTTCAAGACGTGTCCTACATGGTTGAAGAGAAGGTCCTGTTGAAGGTTTCGCCCATGAAGGGTGTTATGAGATTCAGAAAGAAAGGGAAGTTGAGTCCGCGGTTCATTGGGCATTTTGAGGTACTTCGGAGGATTGGGGAGGTGGCTTATGAGCTTGCCTTGCCACCCAGTTTGTCGAGTGTGCATCCGGTTTTCCATGTTTCTATGCTCCGGAAGTATATTGGAGACCCATCCCATATTCTGGATTTTAGCACGGTTCAGTTGGAGGGTTATTTGACTTATGATGTAGAGCCAATAGCTATTTTGGAGCGTCAGGTTCGGAAGTTGAGGTCAAAGGATATAGCTTCAGTGAAGGTGCAGTGGAGTGGAGGAGGCTACCTGGAAGACCGAGCGAGAGATTCAGAGCAGATATCCTCACCTGTTTGAGGCTTCAGGTATGTCTCTAGACTCGTTCGAGGATGAACGTTTGTTTAAGTTGGGGAGGATGTGACGACTCGGCCAGTCGTATCATGAGTTACTGCTCCGTTTCCCCCATTTCTGCTTCTTTATGCTTCGTTATCCATTTTTTGTGGTATCGGGTTGGTCGGATCGAGTCCGAAACGATTTCGGTAAGGTTTGAGACACTTAGTCTCCTTTAAGAAGGTTTAAGTTGGAAAAGTCAACCGGATGTTGACTTATGTGTTAGAGGACTCGGATGTAAGTTTAGATGGTTCGGTTAGTTTTGGTAGGTGATTTGTGACTTAGGAGTGTGATCGGAATGGGTTTTGGAGGTCCGGAGTAGAATTAAACTTGCATTGGCGAAGTTGATATTTTGGCAATTTCTGGTTGGTAGGTGAGATTTTGATCCGAGGTTCAGAATGGAATTCCGAGAGTTGCAGTAGCTTTGTTATATCATTTGGGATGTGTGTGCAAAATTTTAGGTCATTTGGACGTGGTTTGGTTGGGTTTTTTATCGAAAGCGTATTTCAGAAGATTTTAGAAAACTTAGGCTTGAATCTGATGTGTTTTGAGTGATTTGATGTTGTTTGAGGTGTTTTGATGATTGGAACAAATTTGAATAAGGTGTTAGGAGGTTTTGGTGCTTTTTGTTGATGTCCCAGGGGCCTCGGGTGAGTTTCGAGTGGTCAATCGGACCATTTTTGGTGTTTGAAAGTTGCAGAAATTGCAGGTTCAGGTTTGTAGAAGAATTGCCCTTCGCGATCGCGTGGGATGTATGGTGATCACGTAGAAGGATTTGAGGAAGGCCAGAATTAAGCCTTCGCATTCGCGTAAGGCTGGGGAGCTGTGCATCGCGTTCACAAGAGGGCACTCGCGATCGCGTAGAGGAAGATGGGCTGAAGGTCATTTGTCATCGCGTTCGCGTAGGTGAGATCACGTTCGCGAAGGTGTTGGAGGCAGAAGCATCGCGTTAGCATGGTCCTGGTCGCGTTCGCGTAGTGTAATTTTTGGGAGTTTAAAATTTGTTCTTCACGATCGCGAGGCTGGTGCCGCGATCGCAATGAAGGAAAAACAGAACTAGGCAGAATGTTTTAAGTCATTTCATCCGCGATTTTGGGTCTATTTGCACCCATAGTTGATCATTTTGAGAGCTTCTTGGTGGAGATTAAAGAGGGATTCAAAGGGAATCGATTGGAGGTAAGATTTTTGAACTTAAAACTCGTTTCTATTGTGAAATCTACCTAGAAAATCATGGGACTTAAGCTAAAAATGGAAGAACTAGGGCTTGGGATTTTAGAATTTTGATTTGGGGATTTGGAGGACCAATTGGTGTCGGATTTGAGAACTTTTGGTATGTATGAACTCCTGGGGAGATAAGGAACCCGTTGATGTAAAAATTTCTGAGTTTCAAGAAGTGGGCCTAGGGCTCAGGTTTTGCTAATTTCGGAATTTTTTTCGGTTGTTTTCGCTAGGGCTTTGTTCCCTTAGCATATTGTGACGTATTCGTTTTGATTTTGAATAGATTCGACGCACGTGGAGGCCGATTCGAGGGGCAAAGGCATCTCGAGCTAGAGATTTAGCAGGTTCGATGTGAGTAATGATTGTAAATGATGCCCTCAGGGTTTGGAACCCCGGACTTGCACAATGTAGTGCTATATTTAGGTGAGACACGCGCTTGACGACGAGCGTGGGGTCATTTACTATTGGGGATTGTGACTTGGTCTGTCCCGATTGATGATTTTACCGCGTATTTGACAGAGACTTATTTGTTATCATCATGACTTGGGCTGATTGCCATATTTGGGCTTCGTGCCAACTACTTGAACCCTTCGGGGATTTTTATTACTATTTCCTCTCTGTTTTGACTTGTTACTTGAACTCAGTCCTGATAATTTCTACTGTTTTACTATTCAGCCATTCTTTCTCAAATTTTAAGACTTAAATGATGTTTGGGCTGAAAACACTATTTTACTATTGCTCGAGGGGCTTGTGATGATTTTTCGGACTGAGTAAGGCCGAGGGCCTATATTGTGAGGAACACTGATACTGATTTGAGGCCGAGGGACTAAGTTACATATATGCCACAAGGTGTCTTAATTGATATGAGGCCGAGGGCCAAGATTTGATGCCACGAAATGGCTTGTGATTGCGCTTGGGCCATAAGGGGCCCCTCTAGGAGTCTGTACACCTCCAGTGAGCAGGGGTACCCATTTGTGATATGAGATTGAGCCCGAGGGGCTAGCACTGTACTGAGATATGGCCTGAGGGGTGGATTTGTGGATACTGAGCCTGAGGGGCGAACTTCTGTCTGTTACTTTACATTATTTACCTGTTTTTAACTGTTAAAAGGAGTTCTTACTTGATTTTTACTGATTTACTGTTTTCAAATGATGTTTTACTGGTTCATTATAGAATACTTTGTGCTCTCTGTGATTTCTTATCTTCAGTCATTATTTATACTTGTTACTCACTGGGTCAGAGTACTCACATTACTCCATGCACCGCGTGTGCAGATTCAGGCGTTGTTGGTCCCGCTCCGGAGTGTTGATACCTCCAGTCCAGGCGGTGTTTCAGAGACTACGAGGTAGTTGTTGGCGTCCGCAGCCCCTGTGCCTCCCTCTTATTATTATTTTCTATGTTCCTCAAACAGTTGTATTAGATATTGTACTTAGTAGACTTGTATCAGGATTCATAGTTGCTCATGACTTGTGACACCCCGGTTAGGGTTGTGTCGGGCTGTTTTCCGTATTTGTTTAACCGTATTTTTGCTATTTCGTGTTATTAAACCATGTTTATACTATCATTATGTTATTTAACTGTTTAAAATTAGATTTTGTTCAATTGGCTGGCCTTGTCTTCATGAGAGGCGCCATCACGATCGGGTTCGGGGTTAGGGTCGTGACACACATCTATCACTTGAAAGTCAACCTCGAACCAAGTTTGTCCCATTTGAAGACACATGCTTATTTCACCGATTTGGACCTCTGGGATCCATCAAAAGCTTTCACATTGATTGCTCCTTATTTTATCTCGTGCAGTCCTTTACCCAACTTCTTGAGTGTTATCAATGGACATATGTTAAGGCTGGATACCCCATTAATCAATATCCTAGTGATGAAGTCGTCTTTACATTACACGGTGATATGCAATGCTTTGTTATGACCCAGCCCTTCAGGCGGCAGCTCGTCATCATAGAAAGTGATTTTGTGGCTTTCTAACACATGTCCCACCATATTGGCCATTTCTCCGCCAGTGATGTTAATCGGCACATATGCCTCACTCAGTACCTCCAACAGAACATTTTTGTGTGTCTTGGAGTTCTGCAGCAATGAGATGATGGATATATGTGCTGGTGTTTTGTTTAGCTGGTCAATGACTGAATACTCCTTGGCCTGTATCTTCCTCCAAAGGTCATCTGGGCATGTTTCAATGATGAGTGGCCGGTTGGAAGCTTGCTTACTTGACTCAGCTAAGTGCTCCAGGGTATAGACTCTTCCAGTTCTTGTCATACCCTATGCTGCAATAGTCCTTTCGAACCTGACTTTGCCTTTCCTCCTAGCCCCGGCCGTATAATCCAAGGGATAACTTTTGTATGGAATGACGGCATAGTGGCCATCGCCACTGGAATTGGTGCGGCTACCTTTACTTCAAATGGGACATGTTCCTTGGGTGGTAAAATTGTAACTTCAAACAGTGCTGGTTCTTTGGCTGATGGTGCTGCCTCAAACTCAAGCGGGATAGACACATCTACCTTGGTGACCTCGGATGGTTAAATCTAGACCATGATAGGGTTAAGAGTAACTGCTGGCTTCTTTGGATCATCGCCTTCTGCGATCAACCCAATGGATCCCTCGGGATCCCAATCATCCTCTATTTCAATCATGTGAACACCCCCACCCTTGTGATCTAGTAAGGGGTTGTTGCGAATATTCAGCGCGGCTTCTTTTGCTACAATGACCTTGTTATCAATTAAGGACTGTATCTTGTCCTTTAGAGAGCGACATTCATCGATGGTGTGTCCCTTCATGCAAGAATGGTATACACACGATTTGTTTGGGTTAACCCACTGGTAAGGGTTCTCAGGGGTTGAAGCAGGGATGGGGGTGACATAACCGACGGTTTTTAGTCTCTCATATAGTTGATCAATGGGTTCGGCAATGGCTGTGTATTGTTTTGGGGGCCTCCGATCAAAGTTAGGTCGGGGCCTAGGAAAGTTTTGGCGTGTGGGTGGTGACTGGTAATGAGATGGTAGGGAATTGTAGGCTTGATAGACGTGTGCAGGTTGGGAGTATCTAGGTGACGTAGGCTAATATGTGGGGGGTGGAGATGACTGATAAGTCGGTGCTGGGGCTTGGTAGGAGGGTGATTGGTAGTTTGGAGCTTACTGGTATGTGAGTTGAGGTATAGGGTAGGTTTGGTATTTGAGGAGAGACTTGGTCCTTTGTGCAACCATTACGGCCCCCACGTCTCTCTTCTTAGACACACCACCAGAATGCAAGGCCTTATTTGTGGCTTGCAAGGCCTCGAAGTTTGTAACCATGTCGCTTTTGATACCTTCTTCAATTCGCTCCCCCAACTTGATGATGTCGGAAAACTTATGATTTTCAACCAAAATTAGTCGTTCATAATATTGCAGGTCCTGCGCCCAGACAAAGAATTTGTTCATCTGTTCCTCCTCTAAGGAATGTCTGACCTTAGCAGCTTCCGACCTCCAGCGAGTAGCATACTCGCAAAATGTTTCCGTGGGCTTCTTCTTCAGATTCTGAATGTAGAATACATCTGGCATATTTTCTGTGATGAATCTGAACTTGTCTATGAAATCAGTGGCCATACTTACCCAATTTGACCATTTTTTAGGATCCTGGCTAATGTACCAGGATAGTGCATCTCCCTTCAGACTCCTCATGAATAGTTTCATGCGGATCCTTTCGTCCTTTCCTACCCCGACCAGCTTGTTGCAGTATGTTCTTAGATGGACCCTCAGATCACCTGTTCTGTCAAATATCTCGAACTTGGGAGGTTTGTAACCCTCTGGCAATTCAACATCTGGTTGTATGCATAGATCTTCATAGTTCAACCCTTCAAAACCTTTACTTCCCTAGACGCCTTAGATTCGGCTAGTCAATTTCTTAAGCTTTTCAGCCAAATTCCTAATGAGTAAATCCTTCTCCTCGGACTCAGGGGTTCAAGATATAGGTTGTGTGGAGAGTGAAAAGTGTTGCATTGGTTCTTTGTTAGAATAGTGGGACGATTTGGTTGCTTTTGTGGAGGTATGGGATTTTGGCCGTTGGGAAAGATGGTGTTTGGGATGCTGAGGGAAAAGGATAGGTTGGCCAGGTTCCGAACCTGATCAAGCTCTTCTTGAAACTTCAACAATTTCTGCTCGAGTTGTGACACATTTTCATTAGGAACCCGAATACCATGGACATCAATGGCCTCTGATGTTGTGATCTCTTTTCTGACGTTCAAATCTTTCATTTTGCCCTTGTTCTTGTTCTTAATAGGACTTAGAGGAGGAGTGGGTGGAGCGCCCTTAGATCTGATGTTGCCAGAGTGTACGAACTAACCTTTGGGGAGGGAAATAACAAAACAAAAATAAAAAAAGGTAACCAAGTTAGTGAGGATATAAAAAGTATGGCAATATTTAAACACATAGTGCATGAATATAAAGCGTGTCCGAATTTGGGAGCCTCGTTGTGCCCGAGGTAGGCCTAGTGACAAGTTAATTTGGAGACCTTAGGATGCTAAATGCCTCATTTTATTGATAAAATAGACAAATCCCAAACTGGCACTTAAATAAATAGGAAATGAAAATCATTAATGGCCATCGGCCTTATTACATAAAATGAAAAGAAAGACTCCTATAAACTTGATCCTAGAAGGACCTTTCCCAGATTCGGCATCACTGGCTCCATCGAACAACTTTCCCAGCTCACGAAGTCCCAGCAATAGGTAGGCCCAGTATAGGTGTCTGCCTTCGGTCCCTTCAACATTTTGGCAATCTTCGACCCTCTTGAGAAACTTCTTCTCCAACTCCACTATGCCTCGCTCCAAGTATCCTAGTCTCTTGTTGGCACTAACAGCCATGTCCTTCCATTCCTCAATGAGCTTCTGTTTGGATTCTTGTATTTCGCGGTGCTCGCTTTCACACTCGCGGATCCTTTTGTGCAATTGGTTGTATTTGACCTGTGTCTCGGCCTTTTCATCTATGATTCTGTGACCCCGAGCAAACCCTGGCTGGCTTAGACTATCATGATTATCTTCCAACCACATTGAGTAGAAATGAGTGCTACCAACATGATACCTGTCTGGCTCGATGGTGTCTCTCCCTATTATGATTTTGCAATGCCACATGTGTTGAGCTTGGCATTTGTAAGGACTATCATCATCCTGGAAGTCAGCTCGGAAATGACTCATCTTGTCGACCCTGGGGATAACTTGTTTTCTACCAGCCTGTCTTATAACTTGGATATGGACGTAAGGATATGTTCCCCTCAGACCGATCAGTATCAGAAGAGGTGCATTTCGGGATCGGGTGATGAATTCCTCTACTGGAAACCACTCAAACATCCATTGGACATGTTCTTCAGTTAGGTTATCAAATATCTCTACCCATCCCTTGGCATCTTCTGGCTGAGCGAACATATTGGGCATGTAGTTCATTCGCTTTGGATGATGGAAAGCGATATGATCATCCCAGTCCCTTCGCATTCACCCCTTTGGAGGTGCTCCATAAGCCAGAGTTGAAGTAGCAAATTGAAACCTCGAAGTGTTTTTCACCCTGTTGACACTTTTCCAAGGCTCGGTATATGTCTGTAATTATCATGGGCACAATGCTGAATGGTTGCCCGCCAATCCCCTCCATAAGGGTTTTAGTTACCATGGCTAGCCTGGTGTGTATCCTTGCTTTCTTTGTTGGAAACACGATCAACCCCAGGAAACAAAACATAAATACGAAGAGCCTTCAATGAATGTGTCCTAAAGATGTAATGGCAAACTCATCAGGGTGGGTATGGTAGGATTTCCTGTGATCGTACCTTTCATATAAATAGTCAAAAGGGATATAGGATTCCTTCATACATGTCAACTCCGGATTCTTCTTTAGACCTATCATTTTGAGGAATCCTGTTCCCTTATGGTTCCCAGGAATCAGTAAACCCGGAGTCTCCCAAACTAGACCGGCTAACCCTCCTATCTCCTCTAGCAGGGGTGTCATTTCAATGTCCCCAAAACGGAACACAGTTCTTTCACAATCCCAGAACAGTGTAGCAGCCTCTATGATCTTGTTTTTGGGTCGGATCTCTAAAATGGATGGTAGATTTCCCAGATATTTTTGGATGAGAGTTTGATCACTAGAGTGAAGATCCCTCCACCAGCTTAGGAACCTTGGATGAATGTTGGTGACCATGCCGAATCTAGAGACTTCGTGCCTTATATTTCTGCAAGGAAAATAAGGTTAAGCCCTTACCCCCACCGGACTCGACTATTAATACCAACAATTAGCATGACGCATTTTAGTTCTCCAAATAAATGCACAGAACGTGGTGATGTCCGTTTGGGTTTAGGAGACCCAGTGGACTTTGGACAATGCTATCTTAAATGATCATTATGTGGACAACATAACTGACCTAACTAGGTTTGACCATGATGCATGCACAGTTTAAATAGAATAAGGCTTCTATGGGGTTTTAGACTGGTACCCTTGAGCGGACAACTCAAGGGGGAAGGCATGGAACCGTCGACTACACCGTTGATCGACTGGTTTTACTGCAAATATGCCTTTTCGAATTTAGGGGGTAATAATATAGGAAGAGCGCAACCACTCATTATAAGCGTTGCTATGATATTTGTTTGGCACGAGTGGAATATGATGTTGAGAATGATTATGCAATAATTAAAAAGCATGTTGTCACGTATTTGCATGTTTAAGAAAGCAATAAATACAGTAGTTTATAATAGTAAAGCAGCAATAAGGAAAAGAAAAGAAGAAGATAAGTCAGTTATACTTTGTAAAAGAAATTAAATGCTTAAAGGAATTTAAATAGGTAATTGCACGTGAAGGAATAGTACAAATTGACAAGTATAATCTGAAATGGTAAAAGTCTAACCCTCCCCAACAGAGTCGCCATGGTGTCGCACCCCCTTTTTTCCATCCTCGCGTCGGGAGAATCGGGTTAATGACATTTTGGGTATAGGGCAACTCATTCCTTTTGGGAATTGGGTTTGCAGTTTTGGAGAGTCGCCACCTAATGATTTATGGTGCATTAGGACACCTTCAAAATTCATTTCTATGTTCGTTTGATAACCAGAGATAGGGTAAGGGCTTGAAATTATCCTAAGGGGAAGGTGTTAGGTACCCCTCAAGATCTACTAGTGTGGTTCCCGACCAGATATTTCTTTTTGAATTTGGTTCAGTTGACATATAAATAGATAAGACCCAAATAAAAGGGGGTTTTAATAAACAACTATTTGAAAGTAAACAAAGTTTTAAAGAGCAATTAAGGGTGATTTTAAACAAGGAGTTGCAATGCTTTTAAAAGAAAAGGGAAATAAAGGAAGGGGGTCCTAGGTTTATTTAAAATATGGATCACATCAATGCAATAACCGGTAATCACTCCTCAAAAGAGGAGCTACACGTGGTATTAGCGCACCGGTCATTATATCCATATCTACCCTTTCCCACCCTGTTTGAGGTACTAAAGCGCGGATTGGTCTCGACCACTATTGCATGCTATTACCCGCCCCATTCCTATCAGTCCCAGAGGTACTTAGGACTACTAATCCTAAAAGGGAGGGATATTAGGCTGACTTGAAGTTTCAAAGGTGAAAAATCTAGGGCGACATACAAAACATATAAAAGACTGCACATTCAAGGGGAATCACATAAACACATAAGGCTCAAGTATACCTCCTCAAACAAGGTAATCAAATAGCATGTTTCTAAGATAATACTAAGGGGAGAGGAGATTATTGTTGTTGCAGCAGGCCTGGCCTATTACACGGCTCAGTTAGGAAACACGAATCAGGCCTGCCTGTTGGTTGTAGCACTTAAACAAATAACGGTGGTGAGTTCAGTTTTATTATTATTATCGCCTAAGGCTTGCCTAAGTGTTTAAGTGAGACCTTAGAAACATGGTATCTATTGTTGATTTTAAGTGCAGTCACAACTTAAAATGAATGGTTTGAAATCCTAGAGGCATACTTGCTAAATCGTGTTAACAAGGAGAGATTAAGTTACTTAAGCACTGGTTCAGAATAGACTGATTTTAAATTAGACTAGTTTCAGCTTTTTGCATATGAAAAGATCCATTATTGCTGGTTTTAACTTCTATAGACATGATATCTAGTGTGCTGATTTTAATTTTGATCATTATAAACATGGTACTAATTTATAGCCATTTAAATCCTAGAGCATGATGTCTAAGTGGTAACAAGCGTGCAGAAATTAAAATGAAGTCCTATAGGCAGGTTATCTAGGAGTGAAGTTGAACATGCAGAATTTTAAATAAATAAACCTCTGTAGGCATGGTGTCTAAGATGCAGAATTGAACACGCAGGATGCAAAACGGTCTTATAGGCATGCTTTCTAGGTGCAATTTCAATATGCAGAATTAAAAGTAGTCCTATAGGTATATCTTCTACCCTTGAACATGCATAATTACCCACCCTTTTTCACTAGCCATCCCCGTTGTCTATTATAAATTATTATAAACAGGAAATAGTGAATTAAATCAGAAAAATACATAAAAAATACAACCATAGTAAGCCTGATTCTTAGTTCCTCCCTAAGCTATGGAATTAACTGCCTTGATGCCATTGATTCAAAGCCTTCCTCAGACTTGAGTGGTTCAAATTTCCCTAAGGGTCTCAAAAGGAACCCGGAAAGCGCTCATATCCAAGTTGCATAACCAGAATAGAGATGCGTGCAGTGTGGAAATGCTAGCCCTTATGTGTCCAAGTTCAGAGGGAGCTCATGGCTCCCAAGGCAAGGCTCACATAAAGGGGCCAGACATTAAGTATAAGAAGATAGTGGAAGTGCAGGAATAGAGTTTTAAAACTGAGGGGGAGTATAGGAGAGGGGTAAAGGGTGGTAGGGAAACAGTTACAGAGTTGATAACTTCATACAAAAGGGGGTCACGGGTTGGGAATTCATTGCAAAGGGCCTATGTACTTAGGCAAGGGTCAACTTTGGGCATGTACATCAATAGAAGATGTTGGCATGCCTATGAGCCAACCAGAACACAGAACAACCACAGAAAACATGGAGGTTATGATCCCAGGGGGATCCAGTTTGGGTCATGGAAAACAATGTTCAATGTTTCCATGCCCCCTACAAAACACAATTACCAAACACATTGGGGATGGGGATTTAAGGTGCACAAGCCATGATAAGTAAGTAACAGAAATATTAATTCAGAACAGAGAAGGCAGAATACAACATGATTAATAATGGGACTTAGTCAAATACAAACAAGAGACAAACAACAATGAAAGAATAATAAAGAAACACGTTGTTGTTGATGCTGAAAATTAGTTAGAACATACTAGTCAGAGAAGCAAAGTGCAGTAAAGAAAAGTAAGCAGTACTCCAAAGTCTAGCCTTGGCTTTCAGTCGGCTAAACAGACAGTAGCACAAGTAACGGTAAAGAGAGAGAGTTTTTGAGTGTAAGTGTGTGTTTTGAACTTAAAATTGTTCGTCTTTCAAAGAAGAAAAGTACAGGGTATTTATAGCCTTTTGAAAATGAGTGAAAGAGAAATAATAAGCCACAAACATGGAAACAATCACTATTCATAATCAATTATATTAGTGATTGCCTTTAATTAAGGGATCACTTGCTTAACGGGTAATGATAGGCTCATAATAAGGAAAGAAATCAATTTGTAGGCAAACTAAAAGTTTCCATAAAAGAAGTAGTAAAACAATTGAGTAAGTAATCAAGTCTAAGTACAATAATATATTTATTTTGGGAAAGGATTCATAGTAAGGCAAAACAAGGAAAAGAATCAATTAAACTTAACAGACGAGTGAAATCAGAATTTCACAAAAGAAAGTTTTGAAATCAGTCCAAGATTGAAGATCAGTCAAGAAGGAAATTCAGCATATAAATAGAGTGCACAAACACTAGACATGCGAGGCCAAACTATGGCAAAGAGAAGCAGCAATGCAATAACAACACAAAGTTAGTAGACATCAAACATTTGAAACATGATAGTAACATAGGTAAAACTTCATTGACTTAGTAGTAGAGAAAAGAGAGAGTATCAGAAGCATGCAAAGGGTCAAGTGAAAGACCCTTCTGAAAAAGTATAGTCGAGTTTCAATGATAGCAAGAAACTAGAATCACATAAAGAAATAGATGCTGAAACAAAAGAATTTCAAATCAAGTCGAGCAACTTCAAACAGATGAATTGCACAAGCATTTTCAGAAACTCGAATAGCCCCCAAATAAATTAGGGTTTTGAAAGCAATCAAGTCTAGAGATGATGAACAAGTAAATCAAACAAATAAATAGTTCCAGGAATTCGAATAAACCCAAAAATTAGGGTTTTCAACAACGATCAAGCCTAGAGATGATAAACAAGTAAATCAAACAAATAAATACAAATGGACTCAGAAAACTCAGAAGACATTAGGGTTTTTATCATGTAAACTCAGAGATGGGAACAATACGAGCTAACATAGCAGAACATGTCAAAAATCAGAGAAAGTTTCGAAATAACTTAACAAGAAAACCCTAAAGAGTTTTGGAAGCAGAGCCTTAAAAGAAATTTCGAGAAAAACATTTAGAAGTTCAAAGCAAACATAGACCTGAAGCAGATCTAAAAGAAATCGAAAGAACCTTAGGGCATATGGTTTCAGAAGAACCCAAGTGATGAGAAAGGCCTTGAAGGCCATTGATCTAAGAAGGAGAGTCAATGGTCTGACTCGAATGGCCATGGATGACCGAAGAAAGATTAGAGACGGCCGGAGAACAGTCATCGGGCAAAGTCTGGACCAAACCCCTTCATGATCTGGTCATGATACCACATAGACGAACACGTAGAAGCCATGGGAGGCTGATACAGGTCTCAGATGACCTTGGAGAGCCATGGATTAGGGCAGATTAGGGTGGCGGTGGCTAGGGTTTGATGGGATTGTAGAGAGAATTTGGGAGAGGAGGGGTTTTAGAGGCAGT
>MU710420.1:115432-166797 GCA_026770625.1 Nicotiana glauca | reverse complement strand
TTTCTCATTGATCTCCTTCTACTTCCAGGTACACTTCTAATACTTGAAGATGTAATCACAAATTTGAAGAAATGAAGTGTTCGACTGATTCTATTATTTTACTGTTTTGTCTATTTTTATCAATATAGAATTAGTTAAGTGCATTTGTATTCATTAGGAATGATTAATATGTATAACTGAACCCTGGACTAGACTGTTAAATAGTAGGCTGTTAGATTAACTAGATGTATTCCATGTGTTTATCAATTTAGTTTGGTTTAGCTTGTACTGATAGGATAATGCAGAATTTAGAATTTCAGTATGCTTTCATCTGTACTCAATTGGATTTTTGGATTGTTTAAACTTGTGATTGTCTAGTAATAGTTATCATATAGTTAACACATGTGTAGTTTAATGTTTAGTTCTCTTTAAGAGAAAAGTCAGAAACAATTTGGGGATTACCAGTGTGTGATGGCCACGACCAGTTTGATTTTCAGTTAAACATGCATTTCAAGCAAATTTTCGTATTGCGTTAGTTAATACCAATGGATTAGTTATTAATGTTAACTCTTCCATTTCATTGAATTCCTTATTTTAACATAGATTTTAATAGTGTAGATTAGTGATTAATATCATCGACTCGTTTGAATGACCAGGCACCATTAGCTCACCACTTAAACAAATTAGGAGTGCAAATGTTTAAGCAATTGTTGGTTTTCATTGCCTTAGATATTCGATCCTCTGATCTCTTTAGCTTAACCTAGTGGGCTGATTTGGGCTATTCCCAGGCACAATGTCTGTGACTATTTGGACTTTTGTCCAATGTGTACATATTATGTGGTTTGGGCTCTTTGGGCCCAAGACTGAAATGGCAACGGGTTTATTAGTATTCAAATGGCCTACTGTGGGTTTTAAGTTTAGGTAGCGGGTTCAAACTAAAAGGTGCTCCCTTTTGTTTGGACCCGGACTTGAATTTGAAGCCCGAATTTTAAAATATTAACAAATTAGGACTTTTATTTTTAGAGACAAATAATAAAATAGAAAATTTTAGTTTGCTTTAGGTTGGCCTTATAATAATAAAATGAGACGAGCCTCGCCAAAACAAATACAAATTGTGGGGCCCTCATTAATTACTTAAGTTAAAAAATACTTAGAGATTCGGGACGGGCCGTTTAGCAAATTTCACGGCCTTCCCAAAATATAACAACACGTTAGTCTCTTTAGACGCAATTTTAATAAAATTATATTCCTAAACTCGGGTGTGCATTTCATGCGACCCAAATCCAAATCCTAAAATGTTGAATAAGAATGTGTCGAGGATTCGGGTGTATTTCATGTGACGTGATCCGAAAATATGTTCTTAAACGACGTTCACTTTCTTAAATTAAATAATTTGACAAAAAACGGTGATTAATTCTAAAAAAAATGCACAAATAGGATAATATGTATTAAAATCAAATATTTTAGCCAAGTATGACAATTGAGCGACCGTGCTAGAACCACGGAACTCGGGAATGCCTAACACCTTCTCCCTGGTTAACAGAATTCCTTACCCGGATTTCTGGTTCGCGACTGTAATACAGAGTCAATCCTTCCTCGATTCGGGATTCAAAAATGGTGACTTGGGACACCATAAATCTCCCAAGTGGCAACTCTGATTTCTTAAATAAAAACGAATCCCATTTCAATTGTCCTTAAAATGGAAAAACTCCTTTATTACTATATCTCTTCCCGGGGTGTAGTAAGGGCCGATAAAGCTTCGGAAAAAGGAGGTGTGACAGTTATCTCTTTATCATTTAGTCTCATTTTTAACTCTCCAATTTCACAATCAATTAAAGCTCTCCTAGTGGCCAAGAATGGTCTTCCCAAAATTATGGGAATCGCCTCGCCAACCCGGCAGTCCAGAATAAAAAAATCTGATGGGAACACAAACTTCCCAACCTATACTAATACAACATCAAGGATACCTGATGGCCTCTTTACTGTCCGGTCGGCTAGCTGTAGTAGCATGGATATGGGTCTTGCTCTTCCAATGTCTAACCTTTTGTAGATAGACAAGGGCGTCAAGTTTATGCTTGCCCCCAAATAACACAATGCTTTAGCAAAAACATATCTGCTTATCGTGCATGGGATTGTAAAACTCCCTAGGTTTGATAACTTCTCAGCTATGGGTCTCGTCACGATTGCACTACAGCTCTGGGTCAATGTAATAGTGGACATGTCTTGGAAGTCGAATTTGCAAGACGTTAAATCTTTCATCATTTTGGCATAACCAAGCATCTCCCGTAAAGCGTCAATCAGTGGAATGTTCCCCTGGATTTGTTTCAACAATTCCATGAATTTCTTATACTGCTCATCCTTATGATATTTGGCCAATCTCTATGGGAATAGTGCTAGAGGTCGGTTCCTTCCTGTGATTTGAGTTTTATCTTGCTCAGTCACTACTTTTACTGTTGTTTCTTGTGCTACCTCAGTCTCATTCGCGACCTCTTTTTCTTTGCTTGTGCTCTCTTGTGCATATTGTACGGTTACCTCAGTTAACCCTGTTGAATCATCTATCTCAATGGGTACTGGCACAAGTATTTCAGTAGGTCGGCTTTTGTCACACTTCCTTTTTTACGAGTTTTAATACACCCCGTGAAGGGTGCAAAGGAGTTTTTCCAATTAAAGGACAGTCGGAACGGAATTTATTATTATTTATTCAAAGTCGCCACTAGGGAGATTAATGGTGTCCCAAGTCACCGATTGAATCCCGAACCGAGGAAAATATAACTCTGTTAACAGTCCGCGAACCAGAAATCCGGATAAGGAATTCTGTTAACTCGGGAGAAGGTGTTAGGCATTCCCGGATTCCGTGGTTCTAGCACGGTCGCTCAACTGTTGTATTTAATTTTATCTGATTTCCATACGTGTTCTATTTTTTATGTGCCTTTTATTAGTAATCCGCTTTTATTATATTTATTATTTATTTTACAAGAATTACAACATCGTGAAAATGTATCTCGAACCACGACGTACCAGTACGCCTGTAGCTTTTAACACATTTCGACTTCGTTGAGATTTGGATTTGGGTCACATAAATGTGCACCCGTATTTAGGAAAGTAATATTATTAACGTTCGCGCCTAAAGCAACTACGCGTTTATTAACTTTGGGAAAGACCGTGAAATTCGCTAAACGGTTCTTCCGATTTCTAGTATTTTTGTAAGCAATTATTGATTGAAGGCCCCACAATTTTTGTTTTTGCTTAGACGAAGCTCGTCTCATCATTTTAGTTTAAGGCTATTCCTAATGTAACTACGATTAATCAGTTATTGGATTGCAACAAACTAACTGGTAACTTTATATCAAAGCAAAACTGGCCAATTGCCAATTTCAGTCCAGGCCCAAACGTATACAGTCATAAAGGTACCTGGGCTGCTTGTTAGTGAATTAAGGTTCACGCCTAGGTTCGAATCTGGATAGGTCACAATACAAAACGGCCCCTATTAATTTCCAACATCAGCTATAGACATCACCTTGACACTTAACATTCTTTTTATTTTTTAATTCATTTGAATCAATTAACACTTAATTCAACACTTAATAAGACCTTGATTAATCCTATTCTAATGTTGTTTACGATGCCAAAACATAACAAGAATTCGATTACACTTCATTGAAGTTGCAAGTTTAGAAGAAATGAAATTAAACCTAGAGTTTAACAATCTGGCCAATTCAAGTTCAGTTTCAATTTAATACAATCCAAACAGCGAATTTAGTTATATTTACACAATGAGATGCTGAACTCAAACTATCTCAGTCCAGCTAATCCAAAATCAGTTTTCAGAAATCAAAATTTCAAAAGTCCAACTACTTACAATATCCAAGTGGCTATGTTAACCAATATACTAAATCTAAACAAGTTCATGCAGTGTAATCACAATCCAATTGAAACTAAACGCAACAAACAGTCCAAGTCTCTTTTAAAGTCCTAATTACAGTCCATTTAACACAATAATCAATAAAAATTTAAGCAAATATCAGTCGAATACACATATTTGAAACAACTCAGATTTCAAGTTTCAATTATCATTTGGATTCATCCTTCTCATTTCAGCTTACAATTATCAAACTCAGAGCTGTGTACCTGGAATATGAGTTATAACAAAGAAGAAGAAGAGAGTCAGTTCACTGAAACACTATGTAACACAGCACAACAAAATTCAACAGCAATGCCCAGTAATTCAGGAGATTTTGACAGGAAACAAACACAGCAACAATAATAGTTTTCAATATTAGCAAATAAGATCCAATCAGCAACCCAGATTTGAACTAACAGCAGAAGATATAGACCAGGGAAACACACTTGACCAATTCAAAACGAAACTCAAAGCCTTTCGATCACCAGAACCAGGGATAATCAACAAAAAACAGCCTGCAAATTGAACTTAGATCAATAAAACAGTGGATTTTTGGATATTTTCTACTAAGTCTAATGTTTTTGAGTTTTTAAAGTAGTTAATTTCGAGAATGTGGATCTATAATGGCAGAATTATTTCAGGGATATTTTCAGATTGCAAAAACTTGTAAAATGATGCATATAGATGCCTATTTATAGATTTAAAAATGGAGGGAAATTCATATTTTCAGAATTTATGATTTAGTCCCTTTTTATTTCAGTTTTACACTTATTCTTTATTTTATATTTCAATTAACTACCTTTATTTTTGAAAAATCACACTAATTACCCCATCTAGAACCTTCTATCTTAGTATAATTCCCTATATACCCTTACCTCTCTTAAAAAGTTACCTCATTGCCATTTTCCTCTACCTAGAATGCCCCTACTTCCTTAGGTTTATTACCATTATCCCATTTTTTGTACCCAAACTACCCCTGAATATAGATCAGATTTACTAAGTACCCTACTGCCCTTTTACTCCCTGAATTATTCAACTATCAATTTTAATTATTATGGCGCTAATTATCAAAACCAATCAGATTTTAACTATTGAATTAACTAACGACTAGGAACCTAACAGCTATAACCAAATCGACTAATTAATCCAAAAAATATTTAAACTAATTAATACTAACAAATATTCAAACTAACAAATATAACTAATATCAAAAATTAACTCTAACAATTAACAAAATCGACTAATTTCAGAAACTAATGAAACAAACAAATAAAATCATGTTGAAAATCTAATTATACTAATTTTGCTATCAAATCAGAATCTATTTATTAAAACCTAATATTAATATCTAATAGCCACTGAACAAACTATAAACCAAAAGATTTAACTAATTGCTTACTAACTCTAAATTGATATCTACAAGTCTACAGCATAGCAATTATCCTAAGAACATGTATTGCTAACTATTTTCAATAAAAATCAGCTAGTAAAATAAAAAACAAAGACCAAATTAGAAAACAATAAAGCATGAAAAATAAAGAAAATGAAAGTAGAACTCACTGATGTAACGAAAACTCTAGCCAGCCATTTTTGAGAAAATCTTTCGAGATTCTTGACCAGTAACATCCCCAACCATGTGTTTTCATAAGAAAACATGTGGATAAGGATGTTATGGTCAAAAATCATAAAGATTTGAGCTTGAGTTCTTGGCCAGAAAACTCAAATTTGAATTTTGGCGATTTTGAGCAAGATTTGCAGGAAAAGGTTGGTAGATTAGAATAAAGGATGGGAAAAGGAGTCTTTGGTGTGAATTTGGGATTTTTTGGCATACTTCAAGTCTTGGCTGGAAAACTTCAGTTTGATATTGGAAGCTTTCCGGCAAGATTCGAAGGAAATCACTTGGAGGAATGGAAAGGGAATGAGAAGAGGAGCAACAGGTGTTAATTTGGTGACCATTGGCATAAATTGTGTTCGTTGGCGGTAGGGTTTCAGAGACACATTTTTGAATATTCGAACAGAAGGAAGGGGTTTCGAAAGAAACGGGATAGATGGGTGGACTCAGGAGCTCAAGGTGGTACTAGGGTGTATTTTTGGAGGCGGTTGGCGAAGGTGTCGTCTCCCGCCGGTAGGGTTCCGGAGGGTTTCGGTGGGGATTTGAGGCGGTTGAGGAAGATGAAGAGAAGAGGGTGAAATATTTCTAATTATTTTTGTGTATGATAACATATTAAAAGGGTGATGATGAATTAGAGTCGTTGGATGAACAAAATAAAGGGCTGAGATTTAATTCGACGTCGTTTCCTTTATTAATGGATATCAAACCTTGTACGTTAGATTGAAACGATCAATGGTTGTGATTGAGAGCCTTTAAACGCCATCGTTTTACTTATTAAAAGATTGAACCCAGCCGTTAGATTACTTATTTTCAACGGCTCAGATTTAAAAGCCCCAAAACGGGGTCGTTTGGTCCTGACTGGGCAGACGGGTATGGAACTTGGGCATGGACTGGATGTTATTATTTGGGCTAGGCGTCTTGGATTAGCCCAACTCAGTTTTTATTTTGTTTCTTTATTTATTTCTTTGTATTTTACTCTTGTATTTTTTTTTTGTGTTTTGTATTTTTTATTTTCTTTTTTTTTTTAATTTTATATATTTTTCTGATTTTATTAAGTTGTTAAACTAACTAAAACTAATTAAATTCTAATAATTTATTTGATAACTATTTTATAGTAATTTCCAATTAAAACACTAAAAATGCTATTTTTTTATTTTTCCTTAAATTGTTTCAAAATGAATTAATACTAAAATTGTAAAATTGAAAATCCTAATGCATATACATATTTTTTGTATGAATTATTATGCAACTAATCATCATAGAAATGCAACAAATTCAACAAAATTGTAAAAATAATGAAAAATCATTTTATTTGGTTTTTTTAGGAATAATTTGCTTAGGGCAAAAATCACGTGCTCACAGCTTTCGCGAGCAATTTCTTGCTCTAGATCTAGGTCTCTACCATTTCTTAGACTCACTGCCATAAGCTGTTTCGGGCCCTATTCTTTTGGATTGACTTGTGTATCTGCAGGTAACGTCCCTTGGGGGTGATTATTTATAGCCATCGAAATATGTCCTAATTGAATCTCAATACCCTTTATCGCTGATTCATGTTAGTCCACTCTCTATTGAATTTTTCCATTAGACCCAGTCAGTTGTTGCAGCATTCCTTTAAGTTCAACAAACCCATTATCTTGTCTCACTATCTATTGTTGTTGAGGCTGTTGATAAGCTAGCTGTTGATTTTGCTGGTTGTAACCATGTTGCCTTTGGTAAGGCACCATTTGATCCTGTGGTCGCATAGCTCTATGATTGTTGTTGTTGTTGTACTGCTGCTATCCTGGTCTATATTGTTGATTCTGTTGTCCCCAGTTCTGACCACCTTGCCTCTGTCCCCCATAGTTGGCCAGATAGTTCATATCTTTCTGATAATGATGGTTGTCACCTTTCGCACCCCAATAGCATACATATGAGTGGTTAATACATGGTGTACATAAGCCCCCATTAGTTGCATAAACTATGTGTACCTATTGCTTCTGGCCTGATTCATCGATATTTTTGGTGAGGATACTCATTTGCGTGCTTATAGTGGCCATATTTTCAGCTATGGAGTTGTTTGGGTCCAAAGCCACTGAATGAACTACATGAGTGATCCTAGAGTCTCTTGTTATCCATCCTGAGTTTTGGGCCATTTTATCAAGTAGGATCTTGCATTCTCTGAATGTTTTTCTCAAAAAATGCTCCACCTGCTGAAGCATCAACATTTGCCTTTAAGATGTCGGCCAATCCTATGTAGAACCTATGCCCCAACATCTGCTCTGGAATGCCATGATGTGGACACTTGACCAGCATACCCTTGAACCTCTCCCACATTTCTTGTAATGTTTCTGTTGGTTTCTGCCTGAAGCTCAATATCTCATCAATTTGGGTGGGTAGAACTTGTTCACAAATTGCTTGACTAATTCCTTCCAAGTAATGATGGAGTGTATGGGGAGTGAATTAAGACAAGTCTGAGCCTTTCCCATCAACGAGAATGGAAACAATAACAACTTTATTTCCTCCGGTGTCACATTAGGTTTCCTTTGTGCGACACATATTGACGGGAAATTTTTTAGATGCTGCTGAGGATCTTCAATGTAAGACCCCGAGAACAATCCCTTGTTCTGCAACAAATGTAGCATGTTGTTTGTGATTTGAAATGATTCGGCTTGTATTTGAGGGACTGCAATTGTGGTTGCTAGATTTTCGGTGATTGGTTGTGCCCAATCATACAATGTTGCTTCTGGTACAAGAGGCACCACACCCTGATTGTTCTGTTCATTCTCATTGCTTATGTTGTTTGGATTATCTACTCCGTCTTCTATATCTAGTTTGAGTTGTTCTATTGAGTTCTGTTGTTGTTTGCCCTTCTTGTTTGCACGATTCAGTACCTTGAAAACTTTCTCAGGATCTGATAATGTTTTGAACAATTCACCAGTTCTTGAGGAGTTTCTAGGCATACACCTGTAATACCCAAGACTACAAACGTTAATGAATTTAGTTTAAAATGAAGAAAATTGACTATACTAAGAATTCTAGCACTTCTTTTAGCTGCAATTAATAACACCTTTAATTCCCCGGCAACGGCGCCAAAATTTGATCACGCCCAACTATGCCTTCTAAAAAGGACTTAGTGGTCGTTGCAAATATATTCTGGTTAATAAGTTCGGAATCGAATGCCACAAGGAATTTACCTATTAAACACAACTACTAGACTCGCACAAATTCACGCAATCAATCTTCAGAAATGATTAAGTAACAAATTTGATGTTTACTAACTAAATATCACGTAATGAAAATGCAATAATTAATACCTAACTGAACGGGTTGTAGACAAAAATTAGGATGATCTAAGGTTATGATTTCTCCTATTGTCGGAATCCTTTCCGCTATGTTTTCTATAAATTTTCCTAAGTCTTCTCTACCGATCATGAACACTCTGAGTGTTGTAATTTCCTCCTGAGTAACTATCACAATTTACTAGATATATTCTCCCGAATTACGCTAGCTGGCATTAAGTACGACTCACTCTGATAGCACCAAGGTTTCGTTATCCCTAATCCCACCTTTAAACCTTCCGTATTGATCCACCATATACTTTAGGAGTGATGTTGTTCAACAACTACCTAAATATGCACTCTCTCCCGTGTAATACATACTAAATAGGCACGGTCGATTGAGGGCCCATCAATCAATAACAATAATAATATAGTTGAACAAATAGAGAAAATACTACGGCAAATCTATATTAACGTAACAGGAAAATCATCCTCCAATAGGTTCTATCAAAACCATAGATTAGGAGTTTAGCTACTCATACTCATAGTAACAATAATCCGAGTATTTTGCATAATAAATTACAAAGAAAAGATGAAGGAATGAAGAACTCGATGATTCTCTCCTCCGAAAATTGTTCCAAACGTCTTCTCCTTTCTAAAATAGTCTCCCTTGGTCTAAGATGTGTCAAAGGTCCTCAAAATAGCGTTTTTATATGTATTTATACCAAGTATGGTCGGGCCCAGACGAAACATTATTTCCTGTGCGAAATAGGACTCTCGCTCTGTAACATTTATACAGGCGCGCCACACCATGCGGCGCGCTTGTGGAGTTTATCAGCAGGCATCACTTTTCTTGTCAGGCAAGTTTTTTTACACTGCTGCGTCGCGCCCCATGTGGCGCGGCAGTGTAATTTTCTCACAGTAAAATTGTTTCATCCTCTTTTGATATCCAAATGTGGTACACGACCTCCGAACACGATCACGGCTTAATGTAATGGGCTTCTACTAAGACTTCAAAGCTCCAAATTGATCAATTTGGCTCCAAATTAACTTTTGAACTCGGGATCACTTCCTGCAAGGCATAAAACACGTACTAAGTGTAACTCACTATCACTTATGCTCAAATACACGTAAAAATATAGTAATTAGAGTGCAATACTACTGCTAAAATACGGGTTTCTAGCCTAATATCATTCGTGTACACGTTGAATTAGGTATTATAAGTTTGCTCTCATCTGCTCAAATGGTACTTCCTTCGTTTCAATTTAGATATCACATTCCGCTGATCGAGTTAGGGGTATATTTGCTTCAATACTAATATGGTAGGGACTTCAATTTTCTGAGCCAATAGCATAACGAGGGTTAATTTTAAATAATTTCTAATAATAGAGGGGTATTTTCGGACATTTTCCGTTTTAAAAATCCAACACAAAGGGAGCTTGAAAATATGTCTTTGCCTACTCACGGGCAATATAAATGAGTAGATGAAACCAAGTACTATAAGCTGGGACTATTGGGACATCACTGGTTGCTCTTTTTTCATTTATTTTCTTGTGTTCGAGTAATGATTTGTGCAGTGCGATTATTCTTCTAAGTAAGATATCTTATAATATATTTTGAATATTTAACGAAGAAATATTTTATAGCTTACCTAAATATATGTAATTCAATTTAAAAAAAATTGTTGCACCCATTCATCGAAAAAAATAATTTAATTTGAACATCTTTAGCGAAAACTTTGGTTTCCCCACTGAAAATCTACCTCTTTACCCTCTGAGAGGTTGTGAGTTCGAGTCTCCCCAAGAGCAAGGTAGGAAGTTTTTGGCGAAAAGGATGCCGGGAGTCTATTTGAAAACAGCCTCTTTACCCCAGGGTAAAGGTAAGGTCTGCGTACACAGTACCCTCCCCAGACCCCACTAACTGGAATTATACTAGGTTATTGTTGTTGTTGTTTTACCTCTGCTCACATCGGAGACCACTTCTTTGTAGCTTATTGCAAGAGTTCTTACATCCGTCAGGCATTTATATGATGACATTTAATTTCGAAGGCGCAATTGATCAACAGTTTGATTCATTTGCCCGTACAGTGTCAAAATACACAGGTAAGCACTTTTCAAAAAATATTTACGAAAATAATATTACTCTTTGTTTATTCCATAAATGACAAATTTTTTTACGCTAATGGCAGATAAAGCTTATGGACATTTTTAATGAGCACAACCAAAACGCATCATTTAAGGGATATTTGTCTTTTCACACACTCTCTTTCCTATTTTAAATTAGGGATTAAGAAGGTATTTGGCTAAGTTTATAAGCTGGTCAAACTGGCTTGTAAGTACTTTTTGGCTTATTTACGTGTTTGGTAAAATTAAAAGTGCTTATAAGTTAGTGCTTATAAGCCAAAAATAAGCCAAAAGCCACAAGTTGGTCTCCCCCAACTTATCAAATTTCAGCTTATAAGCACTTTAGGTTTGACCAAAATATTTACTATTCTATCCCTAAAATACTTCTTTTAAAACAAAACTTTTTGTATACCCAATTTTTTAGCTGCATATTATTAATTTAAGCACTTTTATCCAAACACGTAACTGCTTATTTTTTAAATCAGCTTCAACAGTTAAAAGTGCTTTTCACCACATATGTTTATCAGCTACTCTAAATCAGCTAAGCCAAACGGGTTCTAAGTTATATTCTGTTATTTTTTATTGTATTTCTCTCTCTTCTTTAACTGTTACACTAATTTTATTCACTTAATCATTATGAAACCAACACTACATATTCAATTATTCATTATATATTTTGCTATAACATTTTAGAGGAATTATGTGTACAACTTCTTGTTAAAATCAAAATTCTACTTAAGTCGTCGTTCAAATTAAATTTGGTTTCATGTATTTGAAAATTATTAATGTGGATATAATTATTTATATTAAAATTATATCGTGGATATAATAACTTATACTGAAATTATACACTCGATTTTTTTGGGGAATTTATGTAGCATATTGACATTGTACAGCAGGTACAAAAATTATATTAAAATTTATACTATGGATATCATAAATTTTATAAAAATTATATTGTGAATAAAATAAATTATACTGAAATTATATTGTGATATAATAAATTATACTTAAATATACTAAAATTACATTGTGGTACTCATTGGAAGTTATCTATGGTCTAATGGGGTGAATCGAATCATACTGAAATTATACTAATGGATATAAAAAATATATTAAAATCAAAATTATACTGCGGATATCATAAATTTTATAGATTTTTTATTGTGTATAAAATAAATTATACTTAAATATACTGAAATAATATTTGTGGTACTTGTTGAGAATTATCTATGATCCTAAGGAGAGTGAATCACACTGAAATTATACCGTGGGATTAAAATTATATTAAAAGTTTGAAATTATGCTGTGGAAATGATTGGAGAATTTATTTTGCTCGAAATTTATTATTATTGTCCTATAGTCTTGGAATGAATTGCATAGGCTGGGAAACAACGAGAATTTTGCATAAAAATAGATGATTTTGTTTTAGGTGGATATGCTATATGGAAAGTTAGTCTTCTTGGCATTTAATAGCAACGGCCATGAAAAATTAATACTTTAGATTTTTATTAAACGTGAATATCGGTCCAAATTGATAGCTTTCTGCTAGGGGGTATATTTATGTAGTTGCCATGTATGTAAAATACCTATTACTGCTAGGATTGTGAAATTTTTTCTTAAGTTTTGGCTATTTATGTTGTCCACGCTGGCGTTTTGGAGTCAGAAACCCAAAAACAAAGAGAGTGTTGTGAATAGGCAAAACGGGACAGACAGGGGAGAAATTCAAAAATAATCAAATTTATCTGGTTGTTGAAAAATAGCCAAGTTTCAAAAGTTATCGAAATTTAGCCATTATAAATCTGAGTGAAAACACTGTTCAAAATCCGGAAAAATACGCCCGCAAATTTTACGGGAGTTCCAGCTAGTATAATTGTCCAGTATAATATACTGGAGTTTGGAGCACTGGTGCTCCAGTCTCCCGCAAATTTTACAGGAGTTAGCAAAGTATACCGGTCCAGCATAATATGCTGGAGTTCGTACACAAATGCACCAGAACTCCCGTATATTATACTGGACCGGTCCCTGTTGCAGCAAAATAGTGGCTATTTTTCATTGACTTGGTAAACGCTGGTTATTTTTTATTGACCAGTGTAAAAACAGGCTATACCATGATATTTTAACGACAGACCACGTTGAAGTAATTGGGCCCACTAAAATGTTATTTTGATTATTTCTGGGATCCAGGTTGATCAAAGGTGGGGAAATCTACGCTATATAGCCACTCGCCGATATAACAACTGACAAATATATTAGCGTAGAATATACATATTTTATATATATTTTTATTTTTTGTATATTTAGCTAGCGAATATAATTATTTTGGCGGACTGGACAAATGTGTAACTTACCCTAAAAGGTGTTGATAAGCTACTGACAAACTAAAGGAAACATAGTTGCTATATAATATAGGCGAAATGCATAAACGACCCCTTTAAGTTATCCTCAACGATCAGACAAACACTTCAACTGAACCATTTTTCATTTTAGCACTTCAAATGGCTATTAAGTAGGTCAAGCAAACACGCGAGTATAGCAGGCCATATGCGTGAGTTACACTTGCCGATGACATGTCAAATGGACCAATAAAAAAGTGACACGTGTAATTTTGCCATAAATATTTGACACATGTAATTAATAAAAAAAAGACATTTAACAAAAAATCCTTCTTTTCCTAAACCAGTGCTCCCACCCTCCCACACCCCCTCTCCTTCATTTTCTTCAGCCCGCCCCTTTTACTCAAATCCACCATGTTGTCCAAGAATAATGTATATAACGAAAAAAGAATAGACAAAAACCAACAAACTGATAATTAAGAACCAATTCCCATCAATAATCTGTCCAATTGGAGTTATGTAAATATTTTAACATCAATTTAAGAAGCAACCAGCAAGTGGGTTTCTTCCAAATAACTAATCATAGAATTCCTTGGTTTCCTTATTTATCTATCAAATGAAGCGGTAATTCGAGGGCAGAGAAACCGATAGCATCAATTTTGCCGGCGACTGTGAGCTGATGAAGATGGTGAAGCAAGTTATAGAGTTCGAGGAAGAGAAGAAGCTGCCGATTAAGATTGAAGTGGCAATTTGATGATGGAGAAACCAACTGCTCAACCTCGTCGGAGATGGGGACTTGAACACGAAGATGAAGATGAAGATGGAGAAGGTTATAGAGCGGAGGCGGAAGCTGAGACGGTGTTGTTGGATGAGAATCTGCCCATGTTTTCTTCCTATTTGCGCAAACGGTTTCTTCTCTGAAACCTATGGAATATTGTTTGGATCCTGTTTTTGGAACGGGTTCTTTGTCTAATGTCCTGAATTTGAAAAATTCTTTCCAATTGAAAGGAAGGTCATTAAAAATGGAGGGGTATAGCAGAAGGAAGATGGAGAAGATAAAGTTAAAATTAGAGTTCCGATTTGTGCTTAAATTAGAGACTTCATTAAGGTATATTATTGTTATTAAAGATTGGAATGGATAGGCGACGTGCATCTTGGTGAGTGTATTACACGCAAGATGAGCTGACTGGGTCGGGTGTTTGCTTGACCTATTTAATAGCTATTTGAAGTGTTAAAATAAAAAAATAGTTCAGTTGAAGTATTTGTCCGATTGTTGAGGACAACTTAAATAAGTCATTTATGTATTTCGCCTGTAATATAACTACTTAGTTTTATGCAGTATGAGTAGAGTTATGCGAATTGTTGTGAAGAATCTGAATCCTCTCGTTACCTTTCTTTGTTACCGTTTCATTGGTTACCGCTTGTTTGGTCAAGTTTCTCCAAATTCAAAATACTTCTTTTTTTTCAAAAAAAGTGCTTTTATTTTCAAAGTTGAAGTATTTGGCCAAGCTTTTAAAAGAAAAAAAAATGCTTTTGAGTAGAAGTAGAAACAGAAAAAAGTAGCTTCTCTCAACACTTTTTTGAAAAGCACACTTAGAAGCAATTTTTAAAAGCTTGGCCAAACACTAATTGCTGCTTAGAAGTGTTTTTCAAATTAATTAATCATACACAAATTGCTTCTTGCCAAAAATACTTTTGAGAAAAGTATTTTTGAAAAAAAATATTTCTCAAAATAAGCTCATTTTTACAGCTTGGTCATACCCGCTGTTAGTCTTCCTATTGTAATTTCTCGATTTAGTTCGTTAAATACAATATAATCTTCCATGTTATTCACCACAGAGAGATTGTGTATATATAAAGAGTGTGTGAAACACGAAGCCAAACACTTAGTCGTCACTCCATCCTCACGGGCTTATATTAGATTATGCCTACTTTTTCTGCCACCCATTGACAAGATTGAACCTCATAACTACTTTAACCAAAAGGTTTAAAAAATGAGAGTCAAAGATAGTCACCATTTCAGTAAGGTCAAACTCTGTTGCTACATTGAATTATATTAGTATTTCCATAAGTTGGGGAGTCAGTGTGGATAAGGTTAAAAAAAATAGCTACTGCCGGACTACTATTTTTTCTATTTAAAGTGTTCTACTGCAAGCCATATGTTTATACTAATCATACCCAATTTTTTGTACAAAACCGCTTTGACTATAAGATTCATTATACTGTACAAGTACAACAGCATATAATTGTCATAAGGTAAAAAATTATCTAATAACTATTACAAGACAAATTTGTCAAAATTTAAATTATTAAGCTACAATACGACTGTAATCGCGGCGACAAATTGGACAAGCTCGCTCTCGAGCCATCCAAGTAGTTACACATTCGTGATGAAACACGTGATGGCACGGGAGCACTCGTACATGCTCAGTTTGTTCAAATTCGGACTGACAAATTTGACACATAGTATCACTAAAGGTTATACCTCCTAAGACCGAGTGTTCTAAATAAGGAAACAGTTCGATTGTTCTTTCGGTAATTGTTTGAAGTCTATTAGGGGGGATGCGCCTAATACACTTTTGTACAATCTTGAAAATAAAAAATACAAAAGCACCAGCTAACCATATCTCCAACACTAGGGAAGCCGGATCTCGACCGGTCAAACGGTTCGCCAAATCTGGTTTTTCGGTGACACGGTCAACAAATAATGCAAAAATCTGTTTTTAACAAGCAAAGAGGAAAACGGAAAAAAATAAAACAAAGAAAGTTAGGCATAAGATGAACCAGTGGGTTATACATAATGAGTACGAACGACATCGGTAATTGACATAAAAAATGAAAGATATTACTATCAATCAATGCTGAGGAGACATTGATTTCTATAATAGTGGGCCATGGCCCAAAAGATAGTTCTAATTGGACCTCCAAGAGAACAGCGAAAGCCTTATTACTACTATGTGCTAGCATTAAAATTCGGGAGAAATTCAAAAATAGCCAGATTTATCGCTGGTCGTTGAAAAATAGCCAAGTTTCAAAAGTCATCGAAATTTAGCCACTTTAAATCTGAGCAAAAATATTGTTCAAAATCCGAAAAAATATGCCCCCAAATTTTATGGGAGTTCCAGCATAAGTATGCTTGAACTCCCGTAAATTTTACAGGAGTTCCAGGATAACTATGCTGGAACTCCCGCAAATATGCTTGAACTCCCGCAAATTTTACGGGAGTTCCAGCAAGTATAATTGTCCAGTATAATATACTGAAGTTTGGAGCACTTCCCGCAAATTTTACAGGAGTTAGCAAAGTATACTGGTCCAGCATAATATGTTGGAGTTCGTACACAAATGCACCAGAACTCCCGTATATTATACTGGACTGATCCCTGTTGCAGCAAAATAGTGGATATTTTTCATTGACTTGGTAAACGCTGTTATTTTTTATTGACCAGCGTGAAAACTGGCTATACCATGATATTTTAACTTAAAATTCTTTTGCTATGGACAACAGAGTACTATTGGATACTTACAATTAGAATACTATTAATAAACCTTAGCCACTGCATGTTGTAGTGATTGCCTGCCAGTCGAGCTGCCGATCAAAGAATAGTGAATAAAGATATTGGTTTGGCGGGGTGAGTCCTGCATTATATAGCTACTAGTGAGATTCCTTTGTGCTTCGCGCGATCATGAAGAAATCATGAGTTTACGAAATAATTGACACAAAATTTGGTCGAGATATAGACAAAATCCTCATATGTATGCATACAAAATTAATTTTATAAAGTGATTAAACCATAAATTTAAATTTTTTTCCAAATAAGCTTAACACTCTTCATTATATCAATTTCACATAAACATAATGAGCATATGCAACCAAATTATAAGTATATAACATAAACTGAATTCTTAAGATGATTATGCTCGCCATGATCCAGTTTCAAAATTGGTCATCTTATGTTTGATCTTCCGAAAGGCCCTATATGTTTGAATTCTGTTCTAGAAAAAAGTTTTGAAAAACCTTAATATTTTTTATTATAGTACTTTCTAAAAAAGCAGTATACTAAATCCTTGAATAAAATCTAAACTTTTTATATGATTATTAGTTATTTAAAAGTTATACAAGTTAGCTACTACAACAAACAAAATCTCTTGTAATTCCACTTATAATTCAGAAGCAAAAAGTATTTAGAAAACAATTCACATCTTTAAATAGGAGGAGTCATAGTTTTGTTGTCAATTCATCATTTGAATGTCTTTGTTAATAATATATTACCGCATGAAATCAAAGAACTTCGCAAGACATGAGTTCTTGTGCATGTTGGATTATATGTTTGAATCTTGTTTGAGAATTCAACTAATTAACTGAAAAACGTTTGCTCATTCCTTATCTCGTGCGTGAATACGTGGAGGAAAGAATATAAGAAGCAACAAATCACTATTGGAATGCCTATTGCAGTATATAATGTCTTGGCAAGTAGACTTCATTCTGTCTATTTCAGTTTCCTCGAAGCTTGTTGTTCCCTTTGGAATTGGTTTAAAATCAAAATGTGTTGAGCCAAAATTCAATCAATGGAGGAAAAATTGACGATATTTTGGACTCTGACGGATCTATTCAAGGCATAAATGATTGCTCGAGCTCTCGGAAAATATCACTGCAAATATTGGAATGTTGCTACATGTCAGATAACTTTAAAGAATATATAAATGCTTGTCGAATTCTGAACTATCAGTGCAATTGTGCAAATATTCAATCGCATACATGTTATTACACGACTTTGGCTGGATACAAGAAACAAAAATTCTTGTAGTTACCGATTTAGTAACTCTACACAATAAGATATTGTGTTTTTCCTTTTCTTTCCTAAGGAAGAACCCAGTATAGGCCCTGTTTAAAAGTTAAGTAATCCTCATGTATATTGTTGTATATATATACTTTGTATGCACAAATCATCCTAACAGTTGTAATATTTACACAAGTAGGATGCAAGGAGAAAATAGTGTCATACCTTCAACCTTGATTAGTTGATCTATCTTTTCTCTTCAAACATGTGGTGCCGACGGTACATTACTTTCCATGCGATCTGCAGCAAGAAATTCAAGTAGGCAAACACAAGGAAACTTCATCTATTAAAAAAGAACTGACTATAAGAGTAAATACAATTCATAAACCTTATCAACAATAAAAATAAAAAACAGAAGTCAACACTATCTTGGAATAAATGCAATTGAAAGTCAAATAGTAAATTTGTTTGGTAAAAATTAGAAGCCAAGCAGAAGCAGCCTAAGCCAATTACGTGTTATGTTCCAAATCTTCTGAGGGTCGGAGCCAATATGCAAATAACTTATTTCTGCCCAAACAATCTGAAATGTTAACCCAAAAAAAAAAAGACGTTGATGAAATAGAGATTAATGCAATGTTCATTACTCTAAATAATCTCCAAGGACTATTATAAGGAAGAGTTTATAGGAAGAAAGATAGTATAGGAGTAATAGTGAAGTGATGGGGAGGATTTTTGTAGAGGGGAAACGCAAAGGAAAAGAAGAAAAATAAACTAATTTCGGGGGAGGAGGTAAATAATGGAGTACTACTTAATAATGAGAAGTTTAAAAGACGCAGAAAAACAGAGGGATATAAGGATGCTTCTGAAACAGTGCTTTATCTTTTCATTTATTTAGTAAAGAGATGCAATTAAACCTTAATTATTTGGATGAATTGAAAACGTGAAGGTTTTAATTTGGAACAGGTGATGTTCTGTGATTTTTGAACCACTGCATGTTGTAGTGATTGCCTGCGAGTCGAGCCGCCGATCAAAGAGTAGTGAATAAAGATATTGGTTTGGCTGCATTATATAGCTATTGAGTATGGAGGCTAGACGAAACAAATTAAGCCCCAAAATTAATATATGTAGAAGGTTGGAAAAAGACTCTAGCTTTACTTCATAAATCTAGCTTGTTACAGACCAAAACAGCAATTTAGACTGCTTTGTTTTTGCTTTTATTTTGTTGATGACATTTTTAACAGAAAATGATTGTGTGTGCCTCTTGAGAAGCTAATAACAGGCCTATTCAAAAGTTTATAGGTTTAATTATATTTCTTGAAAGCTTTAAAAAATATTTATAAAAAAAAATAACCAATAGATCCACGCCAATAGATAAATTAGTGTCAACAAATTTATGAATAAATAAAAAGAAATGGGCCATAAACCTCAATTTTCCTTTCCTTTCTCATCCTTTTTACTTCCTCAAATAGAAGTCTACTGATTTAGAATATATATTTGAGAAAGCTACGGGGCTAAGCATTTTTTAAAAATATTTAAGAAAGTACTATCATTTGTTGTTTATGCCAAAAATGACAGATTTTTTTTACAATATTAGCATAAGGTATAAATTATGCACACAATTATTGAGGCACAAATCATGGAATCAGTTACACTATTTCCTCTTATGTTATATTCTAAGGTCTAATGGTTGTACAATCTTATTCCCTACAAATAGCTAAATGGTGTAACTTATCACATTTATTACTTTTTGGCATTTTTAGGACTACCACTAAAAATAAGCAACGGAACATGGAGGGATAGAGAGTTCCATTAATTAATTGGTTATGCTTCTTTTAGGAATGTAGATAATTAGCCGCCACTTTTGTTAATTACTTATTCTTGTTAGGACTCTGAAAATTTTTCTTAAAAAATTGACTAATGCTTTTACCTTAAATTGTTATATACCCAAAATACATCATATATCCCTATGCATATCCAAATAATTATCTCCATGTACAACAACAACAACAATCCAGTATAATTCCACTTAGTGGGGTCTGGGGAGGGTAGTGTGTACGCAGACCTTACCCCTACCCTAGGGTAGAGAGGCTGTTTCCAAATAGACCCCCGACATCCTTCCCTCCAAGAACTTCCCACCTTGCTCTTGGGAAGACTCGAACTCACAACCTCTCGGTTGGAAGTGGGGGTTGCTTACCATTATCTCCATGTACATATTAGTTATATACAATGTATATAATATAATAGTAATATACAAGTAGTATACTATATAAATAATATTTATACAACTATAATATACTACAAATATTATATATTATACAACTATTATATACTATATAAACTATACTTATTATTTTTAGGAGTATAAAAGGAATTAAAAAACCTCCCATCATGTTCCCATATTTGAAAATTGTCGTTTTTCTTCATTTAGAAAAAAAGATAAATTAAAAGGGAAACACCAAAAGGGAAAAGAAAAAAGGCAATAGAAAATGAACAATAATATGGTCTAATGGTTGTACAATCTTGTTCCCTATAAATCAGCTAAATGGAGTAACTTAGCACATTAATTACTTTTTTGGTATTTTTAAGACTTCCACTAAAAATAAGCAACGGAACATGGAGGGATCGAGAGGTCCATTAATTAATTGATTATGCTTATGTTAGGAATGTAGATAATTAGCTGCCACTTTTGTTAATTTCTTATTCTTGCTAGGACTCTGAAAATTTTTCTTAAAAATGACTAATTATGTTTTTACCTTAAATTATTATATGCCCAAAATACATCATATATCACTATGCATATCCAAATAATTATCTATATGTATATATTAGTTATTGTTACGACCCAAAACTCATGTCACGATCCGAATTTCCCATCCTCGGGAGTCGTGATGGCGCATACTCGTGGAAGCTAGGCCAGCCAAGAACCTTTACACACATTAACCTATCTCGTTTTATACATGATTAAATAATTAAATTATCAATGAATAAGCATTTAAGAGACATCGAAAAGTAAAATTTAGCGGAAGTCTGAACTAAATATAGAAGCAGCGTCTAGAAAGTCAATACAAGTCTCTACCCAGCATCTGGCGTCACAACAATACATGGAAGTTTGAAAAAAAGGACATAGTGTGTTTCGAATACAAATGTCAACAGAACATGAAAACTGATAGAAGGGATGCCGGGCCTACGGACGCCAGCAAGGCTATCTCGGAGTCTCGTAGACTAAAGGTCGGCTCCCTAACTACTGCTGCGCACCGTAAGCTGCTCCGACACCTGGATCCGTGGGTTAGAGCACAGAGTGTAGCATCAGCACAACCGGCCCGATGTGCTGGTAAGTGCCTAGCCTAACCACGACGAAGTAGTGACGAGGCTAGACCAGACTACCACATAAACATGTGATGTTATATATATATATATATATACAGCGGAAAAATAACAAGAATAAATATTTTAAATGGGAGGGGGAACATGCTTCGGGGATAGCAAATAATACAGAATTACAGGAGAATAATAGGAACATAAATAAATTAACTCTAACACGGATAAGGGAAATAAAAGCAGATTTCACTGTCAGTACACATCTCATTGCAGGCGTGCAACCCAATCCCATTTCTTAGTGTTTTCGTGGTAGGCGTACCACCCACTCCCATTTCATCAAATCTCGTGGTAGGCGTACCACCCGCCCCATTTCATCAAATCTCGTGGTAGGCGTACTACCAGCTCCTATTTTATCATAACTCGTGGTAGGCATACCACCCGCTTCCATTTCAATCAATAACTTATGGTAGGCATACCACCCACTCCCATTTCAATTCAACACAAAGTCACAATAAAAATTCCGGCAAGGAAAAACCAAAGCAACATAATAACGATTTCCTGGCAAGAGAACAACAATATCAAAATAACCATCCCGGCAAGGGAATCAGCTATAACCAAATCCTAGCTCAACTCTTACTTAGCTCGATTAATACCAGTACTCAAGCATAAATGAAGTCCATAAGAATAGCTAAATCTCTACTCAATGTCAAGAGTCATCAATTTAAAGCATCCGAAGGGTCATTTAAGAACACAACAACTATCAATTTAAGACTCACGGTCATGCTCGACACCAACATATAGATACTCGTCACCATGCCTATACATCATACTCAACAAGAAGCAATTAGCAAATAAGACTCAACTCCTAGTCCCTCAAGCTAGGGTTAGACCAAACACTTACCTCAATGCCTTGAATACAACTCAAACCACAATTATAGCTATACCCCGCGATTCCACCTCCAATTCGCTCGTATCTAATCACAAATTACTTAATTACATTAATAAACACTAAATGAATCAACCCCAATGTATGAAAATGAGTTTTCCCAAGTTTTACCCAAAAAGTCAAAAATCGCCCTCGGGCCCACGTGGTCAAAACCCGAGGTTCGAATCGAAACCCGATTACCCATTCCCCCACGAATTCAAGTATATAATTTGTTTTGAAATCGGACCTCAAATCGAGGTCCAAATCCCCAATTTTTGAAAAACCTAGGTTCTACCCAAAACACCCAATTTCACCCATGAAAATCATTGATTTTAAGTTGAAAACATGTTAAATGATGTTAATGATTGAAAGAAATGAGTAAAAACTAACGTACAATTGATTTGGAAGAAGACTTGTTCTTGAAAAATCGCCCAAGGAAGTTTGTGTTTTGAAAGAATGTTAAAAATTGCTCAAAAACATACTAAGTATAAAAAATGCAGGTTGCAGATATGGGAATTGCTAACAGGGGTTCGCAATTGCGAAACCCGACCTGACATGGGAATTGCGAAGCTTTGTTCGCATTTGCGAAGCTTTGTTCGCATTTGCGAAGCTTTGTTCGCATTTGCGAACTAAATTCCCAACCTCGCATTTGCGATCCCAAAAGTCGCATTTGCGAACTCAGTGGTCGCATTTACGATCAGGCCTGCCCAGGTCTCCACTTCGCAATTGCGATGCAAGGCTCGCATTTGCGAGATTGGCTTCGCAATTGCGAAGCCTGCAGATCATAAATGCAACAGCTATCTTTCAAAGTCCAAAAATGCACTCGTGGCCTATCCAAAACTCACTCGAGCCCTCGGGGCTCCAAACCAAATATATACATAACCTCAAAAATATCCTACGGACTTATTCGCGCGATCAAATCGCTAAAATAACATCATAAACATCGAATTAAACCCCAAAATTCAAGAATTCTCTCAAACTTCATAAAACATCAAATTTTCCAATTTAGGTCTGAATCACGTCAAACGACGTCCATTTTTCACCAAATTTCACAGAAACATCTTAAATCATATATAAGACCTGTATCGGGCGCCAAAACCAAAATATGGGCCCGATACCAACACGTTCTAATAAATTTTTCATTTCAAATTTCCTTAAACAATTTCAAAAAAAAAATTTTAAAAAATTCATTTCTCGGCCTTGGGACATTGGAATTCGATTCCGGGCATACGCCCTAGTCCCATATTTTGCTACGGACCCTCCGGGACCATCAAATCACGGGTCTGAGTCCGTTTATCCAAAATATCGACCAAAGTCAATTTTATTGATTTTAACATCAAAATGTAGCATTTTTCATAGAATTTCACATTTAAGATTTCCGGCTACGTGCCTGGACTGTGCACGCAAATCAAGGCAACTCTAAATGAGGTTTCAAGGCCTTGAAAGTATAGAATTCATTTAAAACAGGTGATGACCCCTTTGGGTCGTCACATTCTCCACCTTTAGAACAACCGTTCATCCTCGAATGGACAGAAGAAGGAAGTACCTGAGTCGGGGAAAAGATGAGGATAACGGCTCCGCATATCGGACTCGGAATCCCAGGTCGATGCCTCAGGAGGATGACCTCTCCACTGAATACGAACATAAGGGAAACTCTTGGATCTCAACTGACAAACCTGCCGGTCTAGAATAGCTACCGACTCCTCCTCATAAGACAAGTCCTTGTCTAACTGGACAGTGCTGAAATCTAACAAGTGGGCTGGATCACCGTGATACCTCCGAAGCATGGACACATGAAACACTAGATGTACGGTTGATAAACTCGGCGGCAAAGCAAGTCTATAAGCCACCTCACCCACTCGATCAAGAATCTCAAACGGACCAATAAACTTAGGGCTAAGCTTGCCCTTCTTCGCAAATCTTATCACGCCTTTCATAGACGACACTCGGAGCAATACCCGTTCACCAACCATAAAAGCCACATCTCGAACCTTGCGGTCTGTATAGCTCTTTTGCCTGGACTGAGCTGAACGAAGCCTATCTTGAACGATCTTGACCTTGTCCAAGGCCTCCTGAACCAGATCCGTACCCAACAATCGAGCCTCTCATGGCTCAAACCATCCAACCGGAGACCAATACTACCTACCATATAAAGCCTCATAAGGAGCCATCTGGATGCTCGACTGGTAGCTGTTGTTGTAGGCAAACTCCGCTAAAGGCAAGAACTGATCCCACGAACCTCCAAAGTCAATAACACAAGTCCGGAGCATATCCTCTAAGATCTGAATAGTCCGCTCGAATTGACCGTCCGTCTGGGGATGAAATGTTGTGCTCAATTCAACCCACGTGCCCAACTCTCGTTGAACTGCTCTCCAAAAGTGTGAGGTAAACTGCGTACCCCGGTCCGAAATGATAGATATGGGCACACCATGAAGGCGAACAATCTCCCGAATTTAGATCTCGGCCAGCCTCTCAGAAGAATAGGAGACTTCCACAGGAATGAAATGTGCTAACTTGGTCAGCCTATCAACAATGACCCAAACTGCGTCAAACTTCTTCCGAGTCAGTGAAAATCCAGTAACAAAATCCATAGTAATCCGCTCCCACTTCCACTTGGGAAGCTCAATCCTCTGAAATAAACCACCAGGCCTTTGATGCTCGTACTTAACCTGCTGACAATCAATGAGCCACATATGCTACGATATCCTTCTTCATTCTACGCCACCAATAATGCTATCGCAGATCCTGATACATCTTCGTGGCGCCCGGATGAATAGAGTACCGGGAGCTATGGGCCTCCTCCAAAATCAATTCTTGGAGCCCATCCACATTAGGAACACATACTCGACCCTGTAATCTCAAAACTCTATCATCATCCAAGGTAACATGCCTGGCACCTCCGCGCTGCACCGTGTCTCTAAGGACATACAAATGGGGATCATCATACTGCCGATCATGGATACGCTCCAATAATGAAGAACGAGTGACCGTGCAAGCTAACACACGACTGGTCTCAGAAACATCCAACCTCACGAACTAATTGGCTAAAGCTTGAACATCCAAAGCAATCGGCCTCTCACCGACCGGAATATAAGCAAGACTGCCCATACTAGCTGACTTCCTACTCAATGCATCGGCCACCACATTGGCCTTCCCTGGATGATATAGAATGGTGATATCATAATCCTTCAACAACTCCAACCACCTCCTCTACCTCAAATTCAACTCTTTTTGCTTGAACAAGTACTGAAGACTCTTGTGATCCGTGAACACCTCACATGCCACGCGATACAGATAATGCCACCAAATCTTTAATGCGTGAACTATGGCTGCCAACTCCAAATCATGAACCAGATATTTCTTCTCATGAATCTTCCACTGCCTTGAAGCATAGGAAATAACTTTTCCATCCTGCATCAATACTGATCCAAGCCCAACATGGGAAGCATCGCAATAGACTATATAAGGCCCTGAACCTGTAGGCAAAACCAACACCGGTGCCGTAGTCAGAGCTGTATTGAGCTTCTGAAAGCTTGCCTCACACTCATTCGACCATCTGAACCGGGCATCCTTCTGGGTCAATCTGGTCATCGGGGCTGCAATGGATGAAAACCCCTCTACGAACCATCGATAATAGCCTGCCAACCCCAAGAAATTCTGAATCTCTATAGCTGATGCTGGCCTCGGACAGTTCTTGACTGCCTCAATCTTCTTTGGGTCCACCTGAATACCCTCTGCAGATACAACATGACCCAGAAATGCAACTGAACCCAACCAGAATTCACACTTTGAGAACTTAACATATAACCGACTATCCCTTAGAGTCTGAAGAACCACTCTAAGGTGTTGCTCGTGCTCCTCCTAGCTGCGGGAGTATATCAATACATCATCAATGAAAACTATCACGAATGAGTCCAAATAAGGCCTGAATACTCGGTTCATCAAGTCCATGAAAGTTGCTGGGGCATTTGTCAACCCGAATGACATAACCAAGAACTTATAGTGTCTGTACCAAGTGCGGAAGGCTGTCTTAGGGACATCGGATGCACTAATCCTCAACTGATGGTAGACAGATCGCAAATCAATCCTGGAAAATACCCTAGCACCCTAAAGTTGGTCGAACAAATCATCAATCCTCGGTAGTGGATACTTATTCTTGATCGTTACCTTGTTCAATTGCCGGTAATCAATACACATTCTCATTGACCCATCCTTCTTCTTGACAAATAACACCGGTGCACCCCAAGGTGAGACACTGGGTCTAATGAAACCCTTCTCAAGCAAATCCTGCAACTGCTCCTTTAACTCCTTCAACTACAGCGGGACTATACGATATGGCGGGATAGAAATGGGCTGAATTCCCTGAACCAGATCAATGCAGAAGTCAATATCCCTGTCGGGTGGCATACCCGGCAGGTCTGAAGGAAAAACATCAGGGAACTCATAAACAACGGGCACAGAGTCAATAGAGGGAACCTTAGCACTGGAATCACGAACATAGGCTAAATAGGCCAAACACCCGTTCTCGACCATACGTCGAGCCTTCACATACGATATAACACTGCGGGTGGAATGACCAGGAGTCATTCTCCACTCTAAATGAGGCATATCCGGTAAAGCTAAGGTCATAGTCTTGGCATGACAGTCCAAGATAGCGTGATAGGGTGATAACCAGTCCATCCCCAATATAATATCGAAGTCAACTATGTGTAAAAGCAACAAATCTACACGATTATCCAGACTCCCAATCACCACAACACAAGAGCGATGGACTCGATCAACCATAATAGAGTCACCCACCGGTGTAGACACATAAATAGGAATACCCAATGCATCACTAGGCATGACCAAATACGAGGAAAAATAAGATGACACTTACAAATACATAGACCCCGGATCAAACAACATTGAAGCATCTCTATCACAAACCAGAACCTTACCTGTAATAACCGCATCTGAAGCCTCTACCTCAGGCCCGACCTGAAGAGCATAACATCGGGGTTGGGCCCTACCACTCTGATATACCTCTCTGGGTCGGCCTACTGGTAGCTGGCCTCCACCTCTAGTGGTTTGAGCTCCACCTCTATGACCTCTACCTCCACCTCTAGTAACTTTACCCCTACCTCTAGCTGGTTGGGCGGGCTGTGGAACACTTTGTGCTTGAACCATGGCACGAGAACTCTGATGCTGAGAGGCACCTGGCGTGCAAGGGCAATACCTAGCAATGTGCCTCGTGTCGCCACAAGTAAAATAAGCCCTCGGCTGCTGGGCTGACGACCCTGGAAACTCTGAAGTGGTGGTGCACTAATAGGTGCTGGTGGCGCATTGAAAGACTGCTGATCGGAATACTGTGTCTGAGGACCACGGCTACCAGAAGCACCGTGAGAAACTGGAGGGCTGACTGGAAAGGCCTAGAAGGCTGGCCCCTATCATACGAATCTCTGACTCCAGACGAGGCACCACTGAATCAGCCTGACTGACGGGGTCTCTTATCTACCTTGTGACCACCCCTTATGACAATACCATCTCAATTCTCCGGGCCACATTGGCCATCTCCCGAAAGGATATCTCGCTCCCAGCCTCTCTAGCCATCTGGAGACGAATAGGCTGAATGAGTCCATCAATAAATCGTCTCTTCTCTCCCTCTCAGTGGGAAGTATAACAAGAGCATGGCGTGCCAAATCAATAAACCTGGTCTCGTACTGGGTGGCTATCATAGATCCCTGCTGGAGACACTCGAACTGCCTCCGATAGGCCTCTCGCCGTGTAATAGGGAGAAACTTCTCCAGAAATAGATGTGTGAACTGCTCCCATGTCAACGCTGGGGATCCTGCCGGTCTAGCTAAACAATAATCCCTCCACCAAGTCTTGGCGGATCCAAATAACCAAAATGTAGAGAAATCAACCCCATTGGTCTCAACAATACCCATGTTCTGAAGAACCTCGTGGCAGCTGTCCAAAAAATCCTGAGGATCCTCGGTAGATGCACCGCTGAAGGTAGTAGTGAAGAGCTTGGTGAACCTGTCCAATCTCCACAATGCATCGGCAAACATAGCTGCGCCATCATCGGCCTAGGCTACCACACCAGGATGAGCTGCTCCAACTAGCTGAAATGCTGTAGTTTGAATCGGGGGAGCTACCTGCTCCGGAGTACGAGTAGCAGGAGTCTGGGCCCCTCCTCCAGCCTGAGAGACGGCTGGTGCTACAGGAAGCAAACCTGCTCGGGCAACACTCTCCATGAGGCCCACCAATCGGACCAGAGCGTCCTGAAAAACTAGGGTGGCAATAAACCCCTCTGGGGCCTGAGCTGGGCCTACCAGAATTGCTGGGGCTAGAGCTGGAACCTCCTCGTCAAAGTCAACCTGAGGCTCCGCCACTGTTGCTGCTTCTCGGGGCTGAGCTCTGCTCCTACCTCAGCCTCTAGCACGGCCTCGGCCTCTGCCCCTAGTGGGAGCTGCCTGGGGCTCGGACTGCTGATCAGAAGATGAGGAAGCGCGTGTTCTCGCCATCTGTGAAAGAACATAGTAGAAATTCAATTAGCGTTGAGAAACCAAACCGCACGACAAGAAAGAACAAATATGAAACTTTTCCTAACTCAGTAGCCTCTGGGGATAAATATAGACGTCTCCGTACCGATCCCTCAGACTCTACTAAGCTTGTCTGTAAGTTGTGAGACCTATGTAACCTAGAGCTCTTATACCAACTTGCACGACCCGGATTTCCCACCCTCGGGAGTCGTGATGACACCTACTCGTGGAAGCTAAGCAAGCTAAGAACCTTTGCACACATTAACCTATCTCGTTTTATACATGATTAAACAATTAAATTATCAATGAATAAGCAGTTAAGAGACAGCGAAAAGTAAAATTTAGCGAAATTCTGAACTAAATATAGAAACAGCATCTAGAAAGCCAATACAAGTCTCTACCCAGCATCTGGTGTCACAACAATACACGGGCTGTCTAGGATTACTACAAATAAGAGTTTGAAATAAAGGACATAGTCTGTTTCGAATACAAATGTCAACAAAACATGAAAACTGATAGAAGGGACGTCGGGCCTGCGGACGCCAGCAAGTTTACCTCGGAGTCTCGTGGACTGAAGGTCGGCTCCCTGACTACTTTTGTGCACCGTAAGCTGCTCCGACATCTGGATCTGTGGATTAGAGCACAGAGTGTAGCATCGCCACAACCAACCCCATTTCAATCAATAACTTGTAGTAGGCGTACCACTCGCTCCCATTTCAATCAATAACTTGTGGTAGGCGTACCACCCGCTCCCATTTCAATCAATAACGTGTGGTAGGCGTACCACCTGCTCCCATTTCAATTCAACACAAAGTCACAATAAAAATTCCGGCAAGGAAAACCAAAGCAACATAATAACAATTTCCCGGCAAGGGAACAACAATATCAAAATAACCATCTCGGCAAGGGAGAATCAGCTATAACAAAATCCTAGCTCAACTTTTACTCAGCTCGATTAATACTAGTACTCAAGCATAAATGAAGTCCACAAGAATAGCTAAATCTCTACTCAATATCAAGAGTCATCAATTTAAAGCATCCGGAGGGTCATTTAAGAACACAACAACTATAAATTTAAGACTCACCGTCAAAGCTCGACACCAATGTATAGATACTCGTCACCATGCCTATATGTCGTACTCAAGAAGAAGCAATTAGCAAATAAGACTCAACTCCTAGACCCTCAAGCTAGGATTAGACCAAACACTTACCTCAATGTCTTGAATACAACTCAAGCCTCAATTATAGCTTTATCCGGCTATTCCACCTCCAATTCGTTCGTATCTAATCACAAATTACTTAATTATATTAATAAACACTAAATGAATCAACCCCAATACATGAAAATGAGTTTTCCCAAGTTTTACCCAAAAAAATCAAAAGTCGCCCCGGGCCCACGTGGTCAAAACCCGAGGTTCGAACCAAAACCCGATTACCCATTCCCCCAGGACTTCAAATATATAATTTGTTTTGAAATCGAACCTCAAATCGAGGTCCAAATCCCCAATTTTTGAAAAACCTAGGTTCTACCCAAAACACCCAATTTCACCCATGAAAATCATTGATTTTAAGTTGAAAACATGTTAAATGATGTTAATGATTGAAAGAAATGAGTAAAAACTAACTTACAATTGGTTTGGAAGAAGACTTCTTCTTGAAAAATCGGCCAAAGAAGTTTGTGTTTTGAAAGAATGTTAAAAATTGCTCAAAAATCAACTAAGTATAAAAAATGCAGGTTGCAGATATGGGAATTGCGAACAGGGGTTCGCAATTGTGAACCCCGACCTGACATGGGAATTGCGAAGCTTTGTTCACAATTGCGAACCCCTTCCTAAATTCCCAACCTCGCATTTGCGATCCCAGAAGTCGCATTTGCGACCGGCCTTCGCATTTGCAAACTCAGTGGTCGCATTTGCGATCAGGCCTGTCCAGATCTCCACTTCACAATTGCGATGCAAGGGTCGCAATTGCGAAGCCTGCAGATCAGAAATGCAACAACTATCTTTCAAAGTCCAAAAATGCACTCGTGGCCTATCCAAAACTCACCCGAGCCCTCGGGGCTCCAAACCAAATATATACACAACCTCAAAAATATCCTACGGAGTTATTCGCGCGATCAAATCGCCAAAATAACATCATAAACATCGAATTAAATCCCAAAATTCAAGAATTCTTTCAAACTTCATAAAACATCAAATGTTCCAATTTAGGTCTGAATCACGTCAAACGACGTCCGTTTTTCACCAAATTTCACAAAAACATCTTAAATCATATATAAGACCTGTACCGTGTGCCGGAACCAAAATACAGGCCCTATACCAACACGTTCTAAAAAGATTTTCATTTCAAATTTCCTTAAACAATTTTAGAAAATAATTTTACAATAAAAATTAATTTCTCGGCCTTGGGACCTCGGTATTCGATTCCGGGCATACCCCCAAGTCCAAAATATTTTCCTACGGACCCTCCGAGACCGTTAAATCACGGGTCCGGGTCCTGGTCCGGGTTCGGGTCCGTTTACCCAAAATGTTGACCAAAGTCAAATTTATTCATAGTAATATCAAATTTTAAAATTTTTCGTAGAATTTCACATTTAAGCTTTCCGGCTACGCGCCCGGATCGTGCACGCAAATCGAGGCGACTCTAAATGAGGTTTTCAAGGCCTCGGAAGTATAGAATTCGTTTAAAACAGGTGATGACCCCTTTGGGTCGTCACAACTCATCCCGTCATGATGGCCCCTATCATGGAACTAGGCCAACTCAACTCAACGCAACCCATTACCAAAAATACTAAAATCAAATTATTTGAGGAAAAACTTTCATCATGTTAAATAAATTATTTAAGACATAAAAGAAAGATTCATATCGCGACATGAAATTGACTTCACTCCCCAACTAAAAAACATGAAAAGATCCTTCAACACACCCATAACTCGGGGCTATACATCAAACCAAGATGGAAGTCAAACACCAAATAATTTTTCTACCCTTAAGCATACCCTTCTCGTCACATTAAAATTATATGAACACATCTCGCAGTCATATCATACTCATCACGTAGACATCCAATCACAAACTCCACTAACAGGGACACTACCAGACATATAAATCTAAAAGCACGTGCTCACATAATCAACACCTCAGTGCTCAAACTACAGGCAAAGCCCGACCTCAAATCCTCCAGATTGGCCCAACATCAACACACAGAAATCACATCTCACCCTTCGTTCAGGGAATCAAAAGTCATCGATACACAGCTGATATCGAGTGCTCATGTGCGCACACGAATGCGTGGAAGGAATTCAAGGAGTTACGCTTCAAGCTGAATCAAAAACCGCACGATAAGATTTAAGAATGTGAAATTTTCCTAAAGGTTCTGCAGCCTCTCGAAGATAAGTACAGACGTCTCCGTACCGATTCGCAAGACTCTACTAAACCCGCTCATGACTCGTGAGCAGGGGCGGACCCAAGTGGAGTGAAATGGGTTCAACTGAACCCGCTTCATCAAAAAATAATATTGTATATACATTAAATTTTGTATAAAAATTATTTTTGAACCCGCTTATACAACTTATACCACTTATGTTAGTTATGGACTTCTTTGACTGAACCCGTTTGCACAAAATCTTGGGTCCGCCACTGCTCGTGAGACCTATGTAACCTAGGCTCTGATACTAACTTGTCACGATCCAAAACTCATCCCGTCGTGATGGAGCCTATCGTGCAACTAGACCAGCCTTAACTCAACACAAACCATAACCAAAATACTAAAATCAAATCATTTGCGGTAAAACTTTCATCATTTTAAATAAATTGTTTAAGACATAAAAGAAAGATTCATATTACGATACAACCATCCCAAAACCAGGGTGTCACGGAGTACATGAGCGTCAAGATAAATAGCATAGTCTACTATAATGTTCACTGAATACAACTGAAACACAACTAGAATAGAGAGAGGAGGGTCAAGGCCTACGAACGCCATGTAGATACCTCAACAATCTCCAAAAGCCTGCAACCTCAATCAAAGACTTCCATTGGGACCGAATGTGCCTGGATCTACACACAAGATGCAGGGAGTAACGTGAGTACACTAACTCAGTAAATAATAAGTACAAACTATAGACTGATAGGTAGTGACACACTAAACCTCAGTAATTATAACACACTTAAATTGTACAGTAAGGTAGAAATGCTGGCAATTCAATTATTCAACATAACAGTAAAGCAAAATACCAAATCGAACAATGTGAAGTATAAAGCTCAGAAAATCTCTACATGTCAATGCCAGAACTATATGAAAAATGCACCGTGTGCTCCCACTCTCAAGTGCTCAACCACCCGATAGTGCATATGGCCATCCATCCTAGGGAAATCCATCTCGGAACATATACAACACTAACTGCAAGTCAATCGGTACCGAGGAAGAAGGGTAATCCAACCTTGAGGAGAAATCCATCTCCAGGTATATATATACATACTCAACCACTCGGTACCCCATATGGCCATCCGGCCAAAGGGAATCCATCCCGAAATATACTCATCGCTGAATGTAAGTCACTCGATATCGAGGAAAAGGGTAATCCAACCCTGTGGTGAAATCCATCTCCAGATATCAATACTTCGAACAAATCCATGTCCAGGAAAATTCATCCCTCAAAATATCATCTGCGCTCACTGGGGTGTGTAGACTCCGGAGGGTCTCCTTTCAACCCATGCGCTATAACAAGCCAATGAAGGCATAATCAATAACCTGTTGCAGCGTGCAACTCGATCCCATAATTGTCACTCATATTCCAGCTCTCGGCCTCACTCAGTCATCACTCTACTATCTCACATACACGGGCTCACAATGCCATGAAACTAGCCCGAAACAATGACATAATGTGACAAATAACAACAACTGAGACAGAGACATGATATGATATGCATGAACAAGACTGAGTATAGAATATCAATGAAACTAATGAAATAACAGCAAGAAACGACCACTCAGGTCTCAACAGTATCGGAGTGAATCCCTAACATGGTAATTAGCATGATTTATAGATTATTAACTTAATCACATGATCACACAGTAGATATCAACAAGAAAGAGTCACTAAGCAGTGCCTTGGAATGAACCAAGCCACAATTCTCACGATGCACACCTACATGCCCGTCACTTGGCATTTGCGTCACCTCAATATTAGTCATATAACACATAGTTCGGGGTTTCAAACCCTCAGAACCAAGTTTGGAAGCGTTACTTACCTCAAACCAAGCAAATCCTACTCCGCTATGACTTTGCCTCTGGGATCGGACTCCAAATGTCCCGAATCTAACCAAAAGCAATGCAACACAATCAATATAGGCCAAGAAATCAATTCCAAATGAAAAACTATCAAATTAGACCAAAAATCCCGAATTTGGCTCCAACCCGGCCCCCGTGCCCACGTATCGAAATCTGAAAAAAATTAAAAAACTAGAAATTTCATTCACTCACGAGTCTACGCATATCAAATTCACCAAAATCTGACGTCAAATGGTCATTCAAATCCCTGAAGTTAACTCTCCAATTCTATTCCATTTCCCCCCCAATTTTCACCCCAAATTCCTAATTTAGATGATAAAAATCAAGAAACAATCATGGAATTTAACCAAAATTAAGTGAAGAACACTTACCCCAATCACTTCTTTGAAAATCTCCTCTAAAATCGCCTTCTCCCGAGCTCTCTATTGAATTTTGGAATTATGAACTCACACCCTCGTTTTTGAACTTTAAACATTCTGCCCAGATGTTTCCTCTTCGTAAATGTGGTAGTGCCCTCGCGTTCGTGAAGAACAAGCTGTCTCAGACCAAAAGTCCCTTATTCACGAACGCGAGGATTCACTCACGAACGTGAAGCCTTAGTTGGATGACCCTAAGCGAACTCGGAACAGACCTCGCGAACGTGTAGCCTTAAGTCTTAGACCTTCGCGAACGTGGGACCCTCATCGTGAACACGAAGAAAAACTCAGTTGCCCCTCTCAAAATCCCTTAGCAAACGCGAGAGCCCTCTCACGAACGCGGTGATGAAGGAATTCTTTGCAACAAAATACCAGAAAAATCTGCTAATTTCCAAAATCAAGAATTGATCCGTTAATCACTCGAAACTCACACGAGGCCCTCTGGACCTCAACCAAACATGCCAACACATCCATAATATCATTCAAACTTATTCGAGCCTTCGAATCACTCAAAACAACACCAAAACACCAAATCAATCTCGGATTCAAGCCTAAGAACTTATAAACTTTCAAATTCCACAAACGAAGTCGAAACCTATCAAATCACCTCCGAATGACCTAAAATTTTGCACACACGTCACACATGAAATTAAGGACCTACTTCAATTTCCAAAATTTTATTCCGACGCCGATATCAAAATTTTCGCTGCCGACTGCGAAATGCTAAATTTCCAATTTCGTCAATTCAAGCCTAAATCTACCACGTACCTTTCAAAACATAATCCGGACGTGCTCCTAAATCCAAAATAACCTAAAGTATGTACAAAATTATTAAAATCCAAATTCGATATCGAATACTAAAAAGTCAACACTTGGTCAAACCTTTCAAATTTAAAGCTTCAAGCTGAGAATCATTCTACCATATATGTTTTGATTAACCTAAAAACCAAAACTGACGATATACATAAGTCATAATACATCATACGGGGCTAGTCATGTTCGAGAACTGGCTAGTGAAGTGCAAATGCTCAAAACGACAGGTCGAGTCATTACAGTTATATACGATATATATAATATAATAGTAATATATGAGTAGTATACTATATAAATAATATTTATACAACTAGAATATACTAAAAATATTACATATTATACAAATACACAAAGGTTCTGTGCTTAGACCGTTCTTATTTGCTCTGGTGATGGACGTGTAAACATATCATATTCAAGGGGAGATGTCTATGTGTATATTATTCGCCGATGTCATAATCCTGATTGATGAGTTGCGAACCAGTGTGAACAAGAGGTTTGAGGTCTGGAGACAGGATCTTGAGTCTAAGAGTTTCAGGTTGAGCAGGACAAAGACAGAATACCTAGAGTGTAAGTTCAATGCAGAGCCAAGGGAAGTTGGTGTGGAAGTGAGACTTGAATCACAAGCCATCCCAAGTCGTTGCAATTTCAAGTACCTTGGGTCGGTTATCCAAGGGGAGGGCAGATTGATGAAGATGTTACACACCATATCGAAGTGGGGTGAATGAACTGGAGGTTAGCATCTAGAGCCTGTGTGAAAATAGAGTGCCACTGATACTCAAAAGTAAGTTTTACAAACCGGTGGTTAGACCAGCCATGATGCATGGAGCTGGGTGTTGGCCTGCTAAGAACTCACATATCCAGAAGATGAAAGTAATCGAAATGAGGATGTTGAGGTGGATGTACATGCACACTAGAATGGATAAGATTAGGAATTAAGATATTCGGGAGAAGGTGAGCGTAGCTCCCATTGATGACAAGATGCGGGAAGCGAGACTCAGATGGTTCGGACCCGTATAAAGGAGAAGACCAGATGCTCCAGTAAGGAGGTGTGAGCGACTGGTTTTGGAGGGCACAAGAAGTGGTAAAGGACGGCCTAAGAAGTATTGGGTAGAGGTAATCAGGCAGGAAATGGCAAGGCTTCAGATTTCCGAGGACATGGCCCTTGATAAGAAACTGTGGGGGTCGAGTATTAGAGTTGTAGATTAGAAGATAGTTGAGTCATTTCTTACTTCGTCCCTATGTGAGGCTAGTCTAGTAGGATTTTTTTCGAAGTCAGCTAGTGGTAATGTTGTGTCTTACTACTATTTTACTACTATTTCGTTTTTCATAGCGCCGGGTCTTTGCATTGTCTATCGTTTTTTCCTTTGCATCTATTTTCTCATTTTCATGATGTTATTTTCCTATATTTTCTATTGGAGGTACTGATATTGCGTCTTTGTATTTCTTCTTCTTGAGCCGAGGGTCTTTCGGAAACAACCTCCCTACTTCTTAGGGATAGGGGTGAGATCTGTGTACACACTACCCTCCCCAGAACCCACTACTGAAATTTTACTAGGACGTTGTTGTTATATTATATACTATATAAACTATACTTATTATTTTTAGGAGTATAAAAGAATAAAAAAACCTCCCATCGTGTTCCCATATTTGAAAATCGTCGTTTTTCTTCATTAAAATAAAAAGATAAATTAAAAGGGAAAAACCAAAAGGAAAAAGAAAAAAGGTAATAGAAAATGAACAGTAATGTGGTCTAGTGGTTGTATAATCTTGTACCCTATAAATCAGCTAAATGGAGTAACTTATCACATTAATTGCTTTTTGACATTTTTACGACTTCCACTAAAAATAAGCAGTAGAAGGGATTGAGAGGTCCATTAATTAATTGATTATGCTTCTTTTAGGAATATAGATAATTAGCTGCCACTTTTGTTAATTACCTATTCTGGATAGGAACTCTGGAAATTTTTCTTAAAAATTGACTAATTATGTTTTTAATCTAAATTATTATATGCCCAAAATACATCTTATATCACTATGTATATCCAACTAATAATCTTATATGTATATATTAGTTATATACGATTTATATAATATAATAGTAATATACAATTGGTATACTATATAAATAATATTTATACAACTATAATATACTACAAATATTATATATTATACAACTATTATATACTATATAAGCTATCCTTATTATTTTTAGGAGTATAAAAGGAATTAAAAAACCTTCCGTCATGTTTTCATGTAGTCTAATGGTTGTACAATCTTGTTCCCTATAAAATAAGCTAAATGGAGTAACTTATCACATTAATTACTTTTTGGCAATTTTAGGACTTTCACTAAAAATAAGCAACGGGACATGGAGGGATTGAGAGGTCCATTAATTAATTGATTATGCTTTTGTTAGTAATGTAGCTAATTAGCTGCCACTTTTGTTAATTATTTATTCGTGCTAGGATTCTAAATTTTTTTTTAAAAAAATTGACTAATTATGTTTTTACCTTCCTCATTCGTCCTCAAATCCTAAACCCACAGCTACACTTTAGTCCAAACACCATAACCAACTCTTAACGGCATAATTCGAAAGTTCAACAGAAAGGCATTTTCTTTCCTTATGATTGTACATTTCTTATGTAAGATTTATTCAGACTGTTCTTACCTGAAATTTTCGAGTTCATTACTCAAATGGTTACTCAACTATCTAAAATTCTCCGCTTAAATTATTTTTCTTTTGTTTGTAATATCAAAGTCACTTAATTATGCTTATAGCATTCAGAAGGTCACTCAACTAGATTTCTCAATCTTTTGATTGTCAAATATCTATTTTGCCCTCTAATTTATCAACTTTCGTATTTTTTTTTACTTTTAATTATGTGAACTTTTCTCTTTTTGATTTAAAATTGTGGACTTCCCTATAGAATAAATAAATTTTATTTATAAATAAAAAATAAAATAGTATTTAAGAATGTATAATTTTGGAATATTAACATATTGAGCATAGTAAATAGTTTAATTAGAACAATTTGTTCATAATAACAAATTTGATGCTGACAACAAAAACTTAAAAATTTATTTACACAATTGAGAATGAAAAAAAAATAAAAGTTATATATATTCTATGCACATAATATAAAAATAATTAATTAAAATAAAGTTATTTTTATAATATAACTTATATATTCTTGAAAAAATTATGCTCAATTATTTTATTAATTATTCTGATATTATATGTGCTAGAATATTAATTTAAAAAAAAAATAAAATCTAGTTTCTCTATAGGCAAGTCCATAATGTAGATAAAAAATATTACAAAAGTTTAAAAAAGACAAAAGTTGATTATTTTTAGGGCAAAATAGGTATTTGACAATAAAAAATTTGAGAAATCTAGGTGTGTGCTCTTCTGAGTGCTATATGCATAGTTAAGTGACTTTTCTGTTACCAACGAAATACAGATGAATTTACTAGATAATTTCGGATAATTAAATGACCATTTGAGTAATGGACTCGAGATTTTTCATGTGAGTCCTATAAATTCACTGATTATTCTTATTGTTGGTTTCGTCTATGGCTGTAAGGAGGTGTGAGCGGTTGGTCGTGGAAGGCACGAGAAGAGGCAGAGGGCGGCCTAAGAAGTATTGGGGAGAGGTGATCAGGCAGGATATGGCGAGGCTTCAGATTTCCGAGGACATGACACTTGATAGGAAGTTATGGAAGTCGCGTATTTCAGTTGTAGGCTAGAAGGTAGTGGACTAGTTCGGTGGGTTTTTGTCTAAGATAGCTAGGGGCAATGTCGAGTTTTACTATTTTCTATTTTCAATGTAGGATCGATTTACATACCACCGTTTCTGCTTTGAATTATTAATATTATTATTTTTCATTTCCTGCTTTCTATGTTCCTTTTACCGTATGATTTCCGCGGTGAATCTAATACTCTCTTCTTTTGTCTTTTTTGTCTTTTTATTATACTGAGCCGAGGGTCTTTCGGAAACAGCCTCTCTGCCCCCTTGGGGTAGGGGTAAGGTCTGCGTACACACTACCCTCCCCAGACCCCACTTGTGGGATTTTACTGGGTTGTTGTTGTTGTTGTTGTCTATGGCTGTAATTATACTTAGCTCCTCAAAAATTTGCTGCAATTATTTCAGTTGTATATCTGCAACTGAGACTAGACAATCTACTACTAGTTGTACACAACATTTGTCAATTGGTCATAACGGGTCAGTTAGAGGAACATCTTCGAGATTCTTGAACTTTTTCCCTTATGGGTCTATGATGAATTGTAAGAAAATTAAGAAGAAAAAGAAAACATGCGGGTTCCTCAAGATTTGTGAGAAAAAGTTCAAATATGATGCTTTATACAAGAAATATGGGCTACGACACACGGTAATTTAACGACACTTATTAACAGTCCAATAAGCATGAATAGCTGGTAATTTACACCAATTACCAAATGATAGGGTTAATTTTGACTCTTTTCCGTATATTATTTTTGTTTTATTTCAAGTCTATAATATTTCTTTAGGTTTAAACTTGACAATTATTGTAGAATCAAATATATAGAAATACCCTTTTTGATTGAACTAAGAATATCTTTTTATGCTCTTAATAACGTAGTGAATTATGTGATAAATTCATTTATATTTTCTTAGACAATCCACGCAATTCATGCAGCTTTCTCTTAAAAGCTCTCTTTGATACAAATTTTGTTGTGTTATAAATAGAATTTTATTTATGGTGAATGTCTATATTTAGAGAGATTGTATGGATTATTACTTGGTAGCTAAGTCACTATTTCCCTATAAATAGAGAGTTCTATTCCATTGTAATTCATCCCAAAATTCAATAAGAATTCTCTCTCTCTACTTTTCTCTGCAATGTGCTTCTTCTTTTATTGTTTCATAACACGTTATCAGCACGAGACTCTAACCAATTGAGTAGAAGCTTTGGGATTGAGCATAATGATTGTCAATTGTTCCATGAACTCCTTCATGGTTAAATTCTGATTTAAGGTAAGTATTTTACTTTACTTTTCTTGTTTAATTCTTGATATTCTATAATTTAATTTTAAATACAAGCAAAGATGATAAATTTTGATTATAACTCTAATGGAGTTTGTAAGAAATTATAACTACCTGAAGTGGTAAAATTTATATGCCTCGCCATGATCAAATATGTATGATTGTGAGCAAAGAATTGAAAACCCGTCCCATGGAATTTGCTCCATTCTCATTCCCTTAAGAGAATGTGATAGCAGTATGTGACAAGTCTGAAAAAAGATAAAATTATTACTATGAGTGCATCAATGGATATGGACGTGGCAATAAACGAAATTATAATAGTCATCATTGTGGAATGAGAACAATAAGGATTCTCAAAATAATCCTTCACTTTGTGAAAGAAATATTTATCATCGATTTGACCAAAGATTTCGTAAAGCACATATAGATGACTATGGTTCATTCATGATTTGAATGTGAAAACATCTGATTTATGAATACATATTCATTCTTGGAAGAATATAAATGTGCAAATGGCAGTGAATTGTAATGACCCGGCCGGTCATTTCATGAGTTACCGCTTCGTTTTTCCCATTTTTGCTTCTCTATGCTTTGATCATCTGTATTATGTGGTGTTGGGTTAGTTGGTTCGAATCCGGAATGCTTTTGGGAAAGCTCTGAGACACTTAGTCTCTTAAGTCGGTCCTTTGTTGGAAAAGTCAACTGGAAATTGACTTGTGAGCAAACGATCCCGGAATTTGGGTTTTATGATTCTGATAGCTTTTGGAGGTGATTTGGGACTTAAGAGCGTGATCAGAATGTGTTTTGGAAGTCTGGAGTAGATTTAGGCTTGAATTGGCGAAATTGGAATCTTGACGTTTTCCGGTTGATAGGGGAGATTTTGATATAGGGGTCGGAATGGAATTCCAAAAGTTGGAGTAGGTCCGTTGTGTCATTTGTGACGTGCGTGCAAAATTTTAGGTCATTTGGGCGAGGTTTGATAGACTTTTTTATCAAAAGCGAAATTCGGAATTTTTTTGAGTTCTTAGGCTTAAATCTATGGTTAATTTGATGTTCTGATGTTGTTTTAGGTGTTTCGAAGATTGGTACAAGTTTGGATAGTGGTACATGAATTTTCCGTATTTTTGATTGAGGTCCCGAGGACCTCGGGGTGATTTCGGATGGTTATCGGAAAGTTTGGAACTTGAAATTTGCAGCTGAAGTTGCTGAACCTGTCATAACCGCACCTGCGGCTTGGGGACCGCAAATGTGATCCCACAGAAGCGAAAATGAGGTTGCAGATCTGGCCAATAAATGGAGAGGCTGGAGCCGCAGAAGCGGAACTCTGGGCGCACCTGTGATGGCGCAAGTGTGAGATTTTGATCGTAGGTCCGATGGCTGGGCAGATAAGTAAAATCCGCAGATGCGCACCTAGGACCGCAGGTGCGGTAATTAGACAGCAGATGTAGTTTTGCTGGGCCAGAACATATATATTTCATCCTTCGCAAATTTGTGTTATCTTTCATAATATTTCAAATGGGAAGAAGATGTGGAGAGCAAATTCAAGGGAGAATTCAAGAGTGTTTCTTAGAGGTAAGGCCCTTGGTCCCTAAACTAGTTTTTATGATGATTTTTAAGGTTGTAAGCTTGAAATCTATGGGAAAATCAGTAGGAAATTAGGTGTTAAGACTTGGAAAATTGGAGACCAAAAATTATGGAATTGAGGGGTCATTTGTTGTTGGATTTTGGTAAATTTGATATGCATGAACTCGTAGGAGGATAATGATTCAATTGATGTTAATTTTGTTGGATTCTAAGACGTGGGCCCGGGGGTCGGGTTTGGTCAATTTCGGTAATTGTGTTGTAATTTGGTTAATTTCGTATGGGTTTCACTCCTTTAGCATATATTGATGTTATAAACTGATTTTGGTTAGATTCAAGGCATTTGGAGGCCGAATCGAGAGGAAAAGGCGTCGCGGGCTAGAGTTTGGCTTGGCTTAAGGTAAGTAACGTTTCCAAATCTTGGTTCTGCAGGTTCGAAACCACGAATTATGTGTTTCATGACTATTATAAAGGTGGCGCCATGCTAAGTGATGGGCGTATGGGCGAGTACCGTGGGAAACGCGGCCTGGATCATTCCAGAACACGGCTTAGTGGTTCTTTCTTACCGATACATGTGCTGTAATTATGTGATTTAGTTGTTGAGCTGTAAACCATGCTGATTATCAAATTAAGACTTCATGCCGATATTATTGAGACCCAAGAGGTCGTTTCTTGATGTCATATCATTTATTTTATTGATATTCTGTACTCAATCCTTTTCATGCATATTATATCCTGTCCCAGTCTCGATTATTACTATTTGCCACATTTTATTGTTGACCGGGCTAGTATCATGACATTTAGAGCCCATATGTGAGACTGATGAATTATGACTAAGTGAGGCCGGGTGCCTGCAATTGAGTGACAGTATGAGATGGGGCTGCATACCACAACGAGATACTGAACAAGCATTCGTTGGCTTTGTTATAGCGCTTGGGCTAATGAGAGAAGCCCCTACGGAGTCTTTACACCCCTAGTGAGCGTAGATTATGACATTGATGGATGGATCTTCCCTAGACATGGAACTTGTCCTAAGCATTATACCGGGAGATGGATCTTCTTCATGGGGCTTGATTGGCCTATGTACTCGGTACTGGATGATTGCGGTCAGTGATGTATATTCCGGGATGGATCTTCCCTGGGCCGGGTGGCCATATACAGCACCGAGGGGTTTAGTACTTGTGAGTGAAGGTCCATGGAACATTTATCATGCTAGTTGTGCATTGGTATATGTAAAATCTCTGAGTTTTGAACTTCGTACTATATAGTTGCATTTAAATGCTATTGAAATTTACTTTAACTGTAAGCATGTCGACTTTTTCTGTTCAGATACATGTTATTACCTCTTGAGGTTTTGGTCTGTCACTACCTGTCAGTCCATAGGTTGGACTTGTTACTTACTAAGTTGGTGCATTCACGTTACCCCCTGCGCCTTGTGTGCAGATCCAGGTGTCTCGGGTCACGGTAGCGGCAACTGATTATATTATGCGGACTTTCATTTGGATATTGTGAGGTATCTGCTTGGTGATCGTAGTTCTTCTTTCTCCTTCCCTATCTTCCTCTAGTTTATGTGTTGGATATTTTCAGACTGTACTAGTTTTGTTATTTCGAATAGTTGTAGTAGTTTTTGCTCATGACTAGTGACACTCGAGGTCGGGCTTATATTTTCTTTCCACTGGTTTTGGAACTTCTATTTTTATATCAATGGATTTATGTTAAAACATGATATTTTCTTAAGCTTGTCAATTGGAAAATAGAGAAATTGGAAGTGAGTGGCTGAACTAGTTCCACGATAGGCACTATCACAACCGGGTCGGTTTTTGGGTCGTGACATGTTGGTATCAGAGCCTAGGTTACATAGGTATCACGAGTCATGAGCAGGTTTAGTAGAGTCTCGCGGATCGGTACAGAGACGTCTGTATTTATCCTCGGGAGGATGCAGAACCTTTAGGAAGAACTTCTTATTCTTGAATTCCTGTCGTGTGAATTTGTTGATGCTAGTACTAAACTTCTATTATTCTATTCTCACATAGATGGTGAGGACACGCGCTACCGGTCAGGATGGACGACCACTAGTACCACTAGGTGGGGCCACTAGAGGTCGAGGACGTGGTGGAGGCCGTGGTAGGGGCAGCGGTGTAGCTCGCACAGCATCTAGGGCAACACCTACAGATCTACCAACCACCCTAGTTCATGATCAGGCTCCAGCAGAGGATGCTCAGGCACCAAGTGTGCATATTGTTATTCTGGGTCTCTAGGAGACCTTGGCTCAGATTCTAACGGTGTGCACCAGTCTCGCTCAGGCAGTTGCAATCTCCATTATGGAAGCCACTTCACTGGCCAAGGGAGGCACTCAAACACCCGCCGCTCGCATACCTGAGCAAGTTGTGCAGGGGCTTCAGACACCGAAGGCACCACCAGCCCAACCAGTTGCACCTGCTCAGGATTATATAGTTCCAGTTATGCCTGATGATGAGAAGTGTTGACTGGAGAGATTTGGTAGACTTCAGCGTCCGACTTTCAGCGGAGTAGAGGGCGAGGATGCCTAGGGTTTCTTCAACAAGTGCCAGAGAATTCTATGTACAACAGGGATTCGGGAGACTAGCGGAGTCGTATTTACCACTTTTCAGTTTTCTGGGGCTGCCTTCACTTGATGGGGAAGCGTATGAGAGGCATAGGCTTGTTGGTGCACTGTCCCTTACCTGGCATCAGTTCTCTATTCTCTTTCTAGAGAAGTATGTATCTCATTCCCGTGGGGAGGAGCTGCGCAGGCAGTTCGAGCAGCTGCGTTAAGAGGGCATATCCGTAACACAGTATGAGATAAGGTTCTCCGAGTTGGCTCGTCATTCTATCTGGCTAGTTCCCACAGATAGGGAGAGAATCAGGAGGTTTGTTGATGGACTCAACTATCAGCTACGAATTTTTCTGACCAGAGAGAGAGTATCTGACACTTCTTATAAGAATGTGGTTGATATTGCTAGGGAGATTGAGTCAGTTCATCACCAAGAGCGAGAGGAGAAGGAGGCCAAGAGGCCTCGGGGATCTTGTAGCTTTGGTGGTTTTTCTTCGGGAGGTCAGTTTCAGTACGACAGAGGTCGTCCATATAGGCATGCTCAGCCAGCTCGTTCAGGTCATCGTGGTGGGTCATTTCGCTATGGTTCTCACAGTTCACATTAGGGTCACTCGTCTCTCAGTGCTCTTCCAGCTCAGAGTTTGACTCAGGCACCATCAGTCCAAGGCTCATCTATGCCTGTTTCTTTTAGTGGGCATCCCAGTGCGAGGGGCTCCCTCCAGTCCCCATCGCCATTTACCGCGAGAGGTTGCTTCGAATGTGGAGATTTAGGTCACATCAAGAGGTTTTGTCCCCTTCTTATGGGAGGATCATCCCAGCAGAGGAGTCAACTTTCAGCTTCAGCACCAGATACTTATCTACCCGCTCAGTTGGCTAGGGTGGAGGTCAGCCAGCTAGGGGTTGCCCTAGAGAGGGAGGCCGGTCAAGTGGTGGCCAGGCCCGTTTCTATGCTCTTCCAGCTAGACCATATGTTATCGCCTCAGATGTTGTGATTATATGTATTATCTTAGTCTGCCACAGAGATGCCTCTGTATTATTTGATCTCGGTTCTACTTTCTCTTACGTGTCATCATATTTTGCCCATTATTTGGATATGCCCTGCGAGTCTCTCATTTCATCTGTTCATGTCTCTAATTCGGTGGGCGATAATGTTGTGGTAGACTATGTATACCGATCATGCGTTGTGTCTATTAAGGGTCTTGATACCCGGGTGGATCTTCTATTACTTTGCATGGTGGACTTCGATGTGATATTGGGCATGGATTGGTTATCTCTGTGTCGGGCTATTTTGGATTATCACGCCAAGACAGTGACTTTAGCTATGCTGGGTATGCCACAGATTGAGTGCCGGGGTCTATCTGATTATGTTCCCAGTAGGGTAATCTCATTCTTGAATGCCTAATGTATGGTTGGGAAAGGTTTTCTTTCGTACTTAAAATTTGTGAGGAATGTTAGTGCAGAGACTCCAAGCATTGATTCTGTTCCAATTGTGAGGGATTTTCCTGATGTGTTTCCTGCAGACCTATCGGGCATGCCACCAGACAGGGATATTGATTTTGGTATTGACCTGGTACCGGGCACTCAACCCATTTCTGGCACCAGCGGAGTTGAAGGAGCAGCTTCAGGAACTCCTTGATAAGGGGTTTATTCGGCCTAATGTTTCGTTGTGGGGTGCTCCTGTCCTGTTTGTGAAGAAGAAGGATGGCACTATGAGGATGTGCATTGATTACATGCAATTGAACAAGGTTACAGTTAAGAATAGGTATCCCCTACCTCGCATTGATGATTTGTTCGACCAGCTCCAGGGGGCGAGGTTGTTCTCCAAATTGATCTCCGTTCAGGGTATCACCAACTGAAGATCAGGGACTCGAATATTCTTAAGACAGTTTTTAGGACCCGATATGGATACTATGAGTTCCTTGTGATGTCTTTTAGGCTGACCAATGCCCCAGCAGCGTTCATGCATTTGATGAACAACGTGTCTCATCATAGTTTTCATTGATGATATTTTGGTATACTCGTATAGTCAGGAGGAGCACGCGGAGCATTTGAGAGTGGTATTGCAGAGATTGAGGGCGGAGAAGCTTTATGCAAAGTTCTCCAAATGTGATATTTGGCTCAGTTCAATGGCTTTCGTGGGGCACGTGGTGTCCAACGAGGGTATTCAGGTTGATCCAAAAAAGATAGAGGTGGTTCAGAGTTGGCACGGACCGTACTCAGCCACAGAGATTCGTAGTTTTCTTGTATTGGAAAGTTATTGCCGTCGGTTCGTTCAAGGGTTTGCATCCATTGCATCACCCTTGACCAAGTTGACTCAGAAGGGTTCTCCATTTTAGTGGTCGGATGAGTGTGAGGCGAGATTTCAGAAGCTTAAGACTTCCTTGACCACAGCTCCAGTGTTAGTTTTTCCATCAGCTTTAGGTTCATATACAATGTATTGTGATGCTTCAAGAGTGGCTATTGGATGTGTGTTGATGCAGGAAGGTAGGGTTATTGCTTATGCTTCTCGTCAGTTGAAGCCCCATGAGAAGAACTACCTCATTCATAATTTAGAGTTGGCTTCCATGGTTCAGGCGTTGCAGATTTGGAGGCATTACTTGTATGGTGTTGTCTTGTGAGGTGTTTACTGATCATCGTAGCCTCCAGCAATTGGTCAAATAGAAGGATCTCAATTTGAGGCAGCGGAGATGGTTAGAGCTATTGAAAGATTATGACATCACTATTTTATATCATCCAGGAAAGGCCAATATAATGGTTGATGCCTTTAGCAGAAAGGTGGTGAGTATGGGCAGTTTGGCATGTGTTCCTGTTGGGGAGAGATCTTGTGAGCACGTGATTTTTGCCCCACATGAATTACTCCTACAAAATCCCAAAGAATTAGATTTTTCTTTTAATTGTTTGATATTTTAGGAATTATTGTAGAATTTTTCTAATTATTTGTATTTTTCTGTGCATGTCTAATTTTATTTAATTCATGAAAAAAATACAAAAATACATTACATTTGCATTTAGGATTTAACTTTGCATTTTAGATTAATTAGTAAATTAGTTGTATTATAAAAATGAAAAATCACAAAAAATAGCTCATTTTTGGCATTTTAACTCTTTAATTTTGAATTTTATAGTTCTTCGTTAAATTTATAACTTAATTTATTATTGTAAATATTATGTTGAGTATTTAATATAATTTGGTAGGTTAATTTAGTTTTTAAGAATTAATTTAGGTTTTTATTTTAATTTGGAAAAGAAAAAAGAAAATTTGAAATTGAAAAAAAAAAGAAAAAGAAATTAAAATTAAAAAATATGATTTTTGGGCCATCTTAATTGAATTCCTCAGCCCAAAATGCTTTGCCTCAAGACCCGATCGATCCAAGCCCAACCCCACGCCTTCACCCGGTCCAATACCCTGTCTAACTAAACGACCCTGTTTCCTATCTTTCAGTCTGAGCCGTCGATCTCATTTGATCGAACAGTTCGGAACTGTGCCCCAAAATATATTCAAATGTCCGAATGGTTAAACCCCCCCGATTCATCTCTCTCATTCGCTTCACCTTCAGAGACACCCTTAAGAACCCTAGAGTGCCGACCCAAAACGCTTCACCCCCTCCGGTGGCGGCACAGCCCTATACGTCTCCAATCTGTCCCAAAATCACACCCTAGCATCTCGTTCGACCCCTCATACCAAATATAATACCTTTTTTCCTTCAAATCATTATAGTGTCCCTCGAATCTGAGATCAAAGTTGGGATTTTTGAACCCTAATTTATCCAAATTAACACCCAATGACTCCTGACCTACCCTCTTCCCAAAACCTATCACGAATTCCCTCGAATCCCTCTTCGTCCACTCAAATTTCAAATCTGAGGTCAAGCCCTAATTTGTTCCATTTCCAGAATTCGGAGGGTTTGTTTCGAATTGAAGTTTACACCGATCAATTGTTCTTGATAAGAACAATTGATTAATGTTAATTTTAGCTCATTTGAAACACTAAACCGGTTTGAAATATCGCACACTGTTTTGGTGCATGCACGAGAGTTAGATTTTGCCATTGTTTCTTTATTCCCTGGTACGCCATTTGTTTTATCATTTTTTATTTTTAGTTAAATTCATCCGATAAGTCTTTCTTATTCTAATCTTTTAATTATTAGTTAATTAGGTTTTGTTTATATTTGTTAATTTGGTTCGATTTTGGTCTATTTAGCTAGTTGTTCAGTAGTGTTTTGATTTCGAATCTTGTATTTCTGAATTTGCATTTATTTTCTTCTTGCTGAGCCAGTGGAGTTTAATTTCTGATTTAGGCTGGCCATTTGATTGGGCCTTGGGTTCGTTTCTGACCCAGTTACGAGGGGAACCCTTCTTATTTCTTGGTTTTGGGTTATTGGGTCAACTTGACCCATGTGGTCTGCTGGGGTAAAAACATAGGGTTTTAATGGTAGTTTAAGATTTTTAGTTTAGGAAATCTCTCATAACTGATTTAAGAAGCTGTCAGGAAGGTGGGTTTGGGACTTGTTTTAACGAACAAATATCTGAATTAAGGACTGAATAGCAAAAACAAAAATTTGAAAAGGATTAATGAGCAAAATCTAAAGTTCATTTCTGTTGCCCTAGAGCTTCTCTATAAAAGGGTGATTACTTCACTCTCAAGTGAGATTTTTAGAGACGGAAAAAACTGGAAAACAAACTTTAGAAACTGCTGAGTTTTCTTTCAAATGCAAAAGTACTGAAATTTGCTTAAATTTTGCTTGGCTTTCGGTTCTCTAATTCCTTTGTGAGTTATAATTTCTAAAAAGTTTCAAAGTCGTGCACCTGGGTGAAAAATGGCTTGTGTTTGGGATTAAAAGTTTGGTTTGAATTGCTGCTTGAAGCTGTTCTATTGTTGGTTTTAAGCTGATTTTGCTGCTGCTGCTAACTCCCTGGTTTTTCTATTGCACTCCAGGTATTTTTCAAACCATGGACAACAAGTAAATGTGAACAAGTATTTCGAATGGAACCCTGATTAAATACAAATTATATTTGAGTTTTATTTCTTCTGTTTCTCCATTTCTTTCATATGTTGTACTAGTTTAGTTTTATGGGAATTCTGTTAGTTTTACTTCTAGTGTAGATGTAGTATAAGATGTTTGTGTTTGTTTCTTCTGTTTAATTCTGCTGAAGACTGATGATTTCTGGACTCAGAATAGTTAGCATGTCATTTTCATAAAATTTTTGTTCATTGCTTGTATTAAAAGGTTTGGGTTAAGGTTTTAAATTTGTTCTAGTTGTTTATAGGTTAGTTTGGGTATTGGATCAAATAAGGATGCTATACAATTCTGCCTTCATTGAATTCAAAGAACTGAATTTCTTTTAGACATGTGATTTGGTTTTATAGCATTTAAAGCCTACTGTTCACCTCATAATTATTGTGCATCTTTGTTAGTCAGTTGAGTTCAAATGGTCCCTTTCAAAGTTTAAGTGTTGCCATATTATTTAATTGTTATTTTATTATCATGAATGGGGATTCACTTTGGGCCTGCTTCTCGAGCCCAGTAGCTCACTTGATTGCTACTGTTGGGCTTGGCTCTATTATGGGCTCGACTTGGGGTCTCATGGCTTTTAGCAGGTACTAATCCTCTTAAGAGAGTTTGTTGGGCTCAACGAAAAAAGGATTTTAACGACAACTCATGAAAAATGATAATTCAAATTCAGATGTTATGAAGCCTTAGTTGATATGCATTAATGATTTTGCTTGGATTTTGTTTCGAGAGTTGGGCTTAATGTTGGCCCAGTCGGTGCATAAAATCAATTACCTGGACTGCCCTACATCCATTTATTCTCTTAGGCTGATTTCAGTCCAGAAGCCCAATGCCCTTTGTAATTAGTTGTCGTGCAATCAATAACTTTAACTACGTTATTTAAAATAATTTATTTGCTTAAGTGATATGTGCCATATTAAATAACACCAATAGTCTATTCCCTTTGGTTAATTAATTTTTAACTCTTTAGAAATCGAGGTGTGCCATTAGTTAAAATTTTTCATGGCCCTTGCAAACCTTGTTATTAACTTGAAAGAGCGTAGTTGCTTTAGGCGCGCTATTTTAAATTGATTTTCTAAACTCGGGTGTGCATTTCATGTGACCCAACTCTAATTCTCAACAACGTTAAATAAAATAGACCGCGAGTGCATTTTATGTGGCGTGGTTCATGATGTATTTTAGATAACGTTGAAACTTCCTAAAATTAATTAAAACCGATTAATAAGTTAAAAAATATACCACTGGCTAAAAAATGTATTAAAATCAGATAATAGGCCAATTATAGTTTAAGCGACCGTGCTAGAACTACAGAACCCGGGAATGCCTAACACATTCTCCCAGGTTAACAGAATTCCTTACTTAGAATTTCTGGTTCGCAGACTTAAAAAGGAAAGTTGAATTTCCTAGATTTGGGATTTAAAAATAAACCGGTGACTTGGGACACCAATTAAAATATTCCAAGTGGCGACTCTGAGAAATTAAATAAAATAATCCCATTTCGAATAATGTCACTTAAATTGGAAAAACTCGCTTATGTATCCTCGAGTGTGTAAAAAGGAGGTGTGACAGCTCTGGAGATTCCGCTCGGGACACAAACTCAGAACTTCGGTTCAGGGTTTAACAATTCGAGCTTAGAATAACTGTTATAGTTGGCTTGTTTTAACTGATTTTTACATGTTGAGCCTAATGTGCTAAATGCCGCTTTTACCGCTTTGATATTGTTTGGATTGTATATAAATTGCTACGAAACCTTTTTCTCTCTGAGTCTTGTAAATCATCTGGGAAGTGTGCACTTTGTGTGACTTATTTTCTGTTAGAGTTGTATCCCAATTTTAAAACGAGGTTCGGACAAGTTGTAAAGCCGGTGAAGCTTCTGTATTCCCAGTATGGTGCCCTCC
>MU710420.1:104401-114683 GCA_026770625.1 Nicotiana glauca | reverse complement strand
GGTTAGAAATTCGAGCTTAGAATACTTGTTATATTTGGATTTATTTATTATCTGGATTTATTCACATGTTTGGGCCTAATGTGCTAAATGTTGCTTTTTACCGCTTTGATATTGGTGAACTGTATACGAATCATTCCTCTCTCTGAGTCTTCGACATTATGGAGAAGGGTGCACTTCGTGCGACTTCTCTTCTGTTTGGAGTCTTTACCCATTTAGAACGAGGTTCGGACAAGTTGCTAAGCCGGCGGAGCTTCTGCATCCCCGGTACGCTGCCCCCGCTCGGCTCGAGCTGTCCGCTCGGGTAAGCCAGGTCTAGAACAATACACCCAGGTTTTAAACCTAGTATAACAAAGCCTTATGCCGGATCTCTAGTAAAAATATTTGTTTGCATCACGGCATCTGACTTTGGAGACTCAACACAGGGGTTGGGTCTGTCTAGGACAGGTGTACCCAAAATAAAAAGACCATCCTGATGCATTCTACTTGCTACTTGCGCATTTATTTGCTTCGGATTTGCATGTTGACCGGCTTATGAATAATAGAGAAAAGTTGGGAAAGAGCAAAATCAATGTGAGGGCTGAGAGAGATAATTACCTTTTCTGAAAAGAGCGATGTCCAAAAAGTACCGAAACTCTACCGAAATTTTGAAAAAAAAAAAAAGAAATTTTGTTTTTTTTTAAAAAATATTTAGTATTGCTTTTATTATGTAAATTTTAACCGAACTACGCGGGTCTGATTCTCACCGGATGTGAGATACATAGGCAAATCTCATCGGTTCCGACCCCAATTTTCAAAAATCCAAAACATATTTTCACTTAGTTCCTTCATTAAAAAATCTTTCCTTAGAAAATTAAAAAAAAAATAGTTTCTAAACTCAAAAAAAAAAAATGGTTTCCTTCTTTCTAATGTCTTTCATACGAAAAAAAAAATCAAAATCCAAAATATGGGTTTTTCTTTATTTTGAAGTATTTTTCCCAAAAATTCAAAATAAAAAAATATAAAAAAACGAATAATTTTTTTTCCTTTTTAAAAAGTATTTCTTTCGTAAATGTCATCAAAAACAATTGTTTGAAAAATTGAAGTCCAAAAAAATTTTTGCTTTTCTTTATAAGTGCTTTTGTAAATAAATAAAAACTCAGAAATTCAAAACATTTTTCTTGAAAATCCCTCTTTCAAAAATTAAGAGGCAACATTCAAAATCCAAAAAATATTTTCTTTCTTCTTTAGAAAAAGATAAAATAAATAAAAATTCAAAGAAAAATATTTTCTTTTGCTTTTGAAATTCCCAAAGTTCCAATCAAAAGCAAATAAATTTTTAGAAGTCTTTCTTTCAAAAAAAAAAACAAAAATCAATCAAAAAAATATTTCCTTTCTTCTTTTAAAGCATTTCTTTCAAATTTTTTTTTAAAAAAAACACAAAATTCCAAAAATAAGGGTTAGTTTATTTACTCCATTCTCAATTTTCCCGAACTACGCAAGATTTGATTCATGCGGGGTCATGATACGTAGGCAATCTCCATCGGATTCGATCACAATTATAAAATAAACTGAAAAAAAGAGAAAAAAAATTGTGTGAAAATGAAAGAGAAAAAAAATTTTTGAGTGAAAAAGAAAGAAAAAGTGAAAAAAAGAGAGCGACAAAAAAAAAGAGTGACAAAAAAAAAGAAAAAAAAGAGAGTACCAAAAAATAAAAGAGCGGCAAAAACGAGATGGAAGAAAAAATCAAGAGTGATTAAAGAGAGGCAGAAGAAGAGAGGTACAAAGTGGAAATGGCTAGTTAAGGCCGGGATGAAACATGCAACTGTTCAAACACATGGTAGAAGCGTTTAACTGTTAGGTGCATTGTATCCCAACGTGCGATTTCCTATATGTTAAATGTCTCAAAACTAACAAGGTTGTTGGATGTGCAAACTAGCCAGGTTTTGGTGGTTGGTTTTGTTTGTAGTCTAGCCCCCTCCTTCACAAGATTCAAAGGCACAGATGGCTTCCGCAAGCAATCTACCAATCATAGGTCCTGAGGATAGCCGGACATCGGCTATTCTGCAGCTAGAACCAGCAGTTGTTGAAGAGAATAAGATGTTGCGTCTCCGCATATGGGAAATGTGGGACACCTAGTCTATTGGTAGAGAACTGCTAAGTGCAATCCCTGGGTTCCCTGAATTGATCCCCATGTCAGGTGAGGTTACCAATGCCCCTATGCCCAACCCGCTCATCTCATGCGGGCACCCTCTAATATCGTTCAATGTTCCTGGCATGCCTTCTGTGGTTCGCCCCCAGGAGCCAGTTTCCTGGGCACCTCTAATATTGTTCTCTACAACACCAGTCTGCACCAGAACACAATCAACTCTACCACGGTCGAATTTTGAGCCTCCAATGTTCACCTTTCAGGGTCCACAACTTCAATCAGAAATAACATATGTGACCCCGTGCTCTTTCACTCAACTTCCGCAGTATGATATCTCAGTGGAGCAAGAAAGGTTTGTTAAAAATCCTGAGCAAGAGGAAATTGCTCGAAAGATAAAGAGCCTGGAATAAAGCCTGAAAAACATACAAGGTCTAAGTCGCCAAAAGAGTGTCTCATACTCTGACCTCTGTATGTTCCCCATGTCCACTTTCCAATTGGCTTCAAGATGCCAAAATTTGAAAAGTACAACGGGCACGGAGACTCAGTCGCTCATATGAAACGATAATGTAACCAGTTGAGGGGTGCTGGTGGGAAAGAGGAGCTACTAATGGCTTATTTTGGGGAAAGCCTCACCGGAATCGCTTTCGAATGGTATATGGATCAAGAAATTGCTCATTGGCACGTGTGGGATGATATGGCCCGAGATTTTGTTTGCCAATTCCAGTATAATGTGGAAATCACTCCCGATAGAAACACTTTGTCCAATTTGAAAAAGAAAATCGCGGAAAGCTTCTGTGAATATGCTGTCAAATGGCGTGAGCAAACTGCTAGGGTAAAGCCTCCAATGGACAAAATTAAAATGGTCACAATTTTTCTATAGGCCCAAGAGGCTGACTACTTCCAGAACATGATGTCTGCTGTGGGTAAGCCATTTGCTGAGGCTATCAAAATCGGGGAAATGGTTGAAAACAGTTTAAAAATAGGTCGAATCTTGAGTCATGCTGCTTTTAAGGCCACATCACAGTCTGCTCAGAATGGTTCGGAGAGTTTGATAAATAGAAATGGGAGTGAAGAGGGAGTCATGATGGTCTCAAGATCGAGGGGGGACCGCAGGTCATTCATCTAGTCATATGTGCCTCCTATAGTCCCTCAACATTATTATCCCCTCCCAGATGCTGCTTATGTCGTGGCACCGCCTCCCTATGCGGTGATGAGTGCGCAATCTTACACGCAGCCACAACATTATACACAAAACCGAGTTCCACCTCCCAGAAATGGCCATCCTTACCAAGATCCATATAATCCTCAACTAAATGATCCCCAATACAATTCTCGCCCAAGAAAGCCTTTCAAAAAGAATCAGTTCACCCCTATTGGTAAATCGTATTCAAACTTGTTCCAAAAGCTAATCAGGCTAAATCTATTGTAGCCAGTGGCCCCGAATCTGCCGAACCCAGATTCCCCCTCGCACTGAGCTGACACTATATGTGAATACCACTCTAGAGCAGTGGGACATAGTACATAGGATTGTTGGACCCTCAAAACGGTAGTTGAGGATTTGATTGAAGCTGAAAGAATTGTTTTTTGGGATAAAGAAGCTCCTGATGTGATGAACTATCTGTTGCCTGCCCACAACATCGGGCCAATAGTCGAAATGATTTGTGAAGCTAAAGAATTTGATCTGACACTGAAGGCCATTGCATTCATTGCTGAGACAGAAGAAAAGCCAAAAAATGATCGCCAAAAATGAATATTCCCCATCAGATGGGAGTCTCGGTAGCCAGTCTTGCTATCCTTTCTGCATTCGGATTATCTCAGGGTATGATCCGAATGTTTTACCTTATTGTCTTTTTTTCGATGTAAACCCTTCCATCTTCAAAAATTAAAAAAAAATCAATCAAAAAAATCAAAAATCAAAAATCAAATAAAATTAATATTTCATTGTCCAGGAGTGTCTCTTTTCTTAATCTTGTCATTTTTCTTTCTTATTCTCTTTTTAGTTCTGTTAAATGCAGATTTCAATAACATGACATGCTTGCGGAATTCATGCCCAGATCCTAAAAGCTGTCAGACCTTGAAATGCTGAATCAAGGATTAGATCGCAATAAAGATAAAGTTTAAGGAAATAAAACAAAGATTTGAAACAACTGAAGGAAAATTGGTTCCCAAATTAGAAAGGTCCATACATTGCACCAAGAGTACTGCCAAATGAGTGTGTTGTACTTGGGGCGCATCGAAGGAAATGTCCCTGAAATAACTGTCAAAGCAAATGCAGTCAAAAGGTATTATGTTGGATCCTCCATATAGTATTAATATTATACGGTTGGGATGACCAAGGCTTTCATCCTTGCTACCCAAACATTATCAACCCTTTGCAAACCCTTTGAGTAGGCTCCCATTATTTGATTACCCTCTTTGGAACCTGAAAGTATTATGGATAAAATGAAATGAAAAAAAAAGAAAAAATACAAAAAAAGAAGATAGAAAAAAAATGAAAAATGAAAAAGAAAGAAAAATAAAGAAAAACAAAATAGAGAAACAAAAGAAAATGAAAAACAAAGTTTTCCTGAACTACGTCCGACTTGATTCTGAAAGGATACGTAGGCAGCCTCTCTCTGGGGTTCAGTCATACCAAAACAAAAATCCAAAGTCCCCTAAAAAGTGAAACTGTGGCAGATGTTATAATGGTTCGGTGATGATCCCGCCCAAAAGGTTCCAAAGTTATAACTCAATCCAATTTTGTTTTACCCAAACCTAATTCAAGTCCTTCCTATCAATCGGTGAGAATGTTCAAGGATCAGAGAATACAACTAATTGGATTCGATACAGTCAAAATGAGAAAAATAAAACGAGAGAGTCTTATTGGTAAAAACCCACACGGGCACCGTGAGGTGACAGTAAGCAAAGAAATCAAAATGAGAGAGTCTTGTTAGTGAAAACTCGCAAAGAGCACTATAAGGCGATGGTGAGTAGAGAAATGAGAGAGGTCAGTTCGTGAAAACCCGCAAAGGGAACCCTTGATCGAACAGAGGATCCTCACAACTATCAGCACCGATAGATTCCTGTCAAGGTTTCTTGATTTTGAGGCAAAAGTTGTGATGAATTTCTGAGAGTTGGACGGTTTACACAGATCAAGCATCCAGTCCAAAATGCATGTCATGTTCATTGAAGTTCGCATGTACTCCAGATAAGTCCTTCTTTGCTTTCCCCTAAAGGGACACTTCTTGTTTTAAACTCATTCTCTATTCCATTGTTTGTTTTCTTTGAATCCCTTTCGGTCTAACTCTGTTCCGAAACTAAGACAAAGAAAGGATGGTAAGACTGATTTACAAGGTTCTCATTTGACACGAGCCAATGTGCAAAAAAGCACCCAACCTCAGCAGGTGCATCAATTCGACCTCGACTGGCCATGGCAGCCAATGCTCTGGAATTGAAAACTCTTGGAAGGAGAAAATCAAATCAAAGTGCCTACACAGGCAAATAAAGTTAAAGAGGTTGAGTCCCACGTGGCCAACCATCTTGGAAAAAGTTTGAAAATCCAAGGTACAAAAATGATTTGAAATTAAAGTTGGAAGAAAAAAGCCAGAAATGAAAGGCCTAAGAAGGCGAAATAAGTTGGAAAGGTCAAATCCCACGCGACTAGCCGTTGCAGCAAAGTTTGAGGAGCCAAAAGTTCCCCAATGTTCCAATGAAAAGAAAAGAAAAGAAAAAAAGGAAAGGCCTACGAAGGCAAAAGAAAGTCGAAAAGGTTGAGTTCCACCAACCAACCGTCATGGAAAAATATGGAAAAAACCAGAGATTCTCAGGGCCTGAAATAAAATTGGTCCCCAGGAAACAAGCATTTGCAATTGAGATCTTCATCAAAAAAGTTGGGTCGAGATCAAGCGATTGAGACAATCAAGGCCACAAAACCAACCACCATTTCAAACTAACAATTGTTTTTGTTTGAAAAATTTGAAACAAGTGCAATCCAAAGCAACCGTGCAAGAAGCAGATGCAACCAAAAAGAAAAGAAATGCACAAGTGCTAGAAACTGTTTTGCAGCAACAATCCATAAAAAGGGAAGTCCCCTCCAAAATTTTTCCGAATTTACTCATTCCTTGAAATAAAAACAAAGAAGAGAAAGGAAAACAAAATGAAAAAAGAGAAAAGAAGAAAAAGAATGGTAGCATAGGATCCCAAATCTCAATCTTTTACGCCTTTTGCCAACATAGGGTCTGCAAACCCTAGTTGAGATTTTAGACATAGGGTATCCACCCACTAGTCATCATTTGCCAACATAGGGTCTTCAACCCCTAGTTGAGATTTTAGACATAGGGTCTCCACCCCCTAGTCACCTTTTGCCAACATAGGGTCTCCAACCCCTAGTTGAGATTTTAGACATAGGGTCTCCCCCCCCAGGTCGCCCTTTTGCCAACATAGGATCTCCAACCCCTAGTTGAGATTTTTAGACAAAGGGTCTCCATCCCCTAGTCACCTTTTGCCATATAGGGTCTCCAATCCCTAGTTGAGATTTTAGACATAGGGTTTCCATCCCCTAGTCACCTTTTTGCCAATGTAGGGTCTCCAACCCCTAGTTGAGATTTTAGACATAGGGTCTCCACCCCCTAGTCGCCTTTTGCCAACATAGGGTCTCCATTCCCTAGTTGACATTTTACACATATGGTCTCCATCCCCTAGTCGCCTCCAACCCCTAGTTGAGATTTTAGACATAGGGTCTCCACCCTCTAGTCGCCTTTTGCCAACATAGGGTCTCCGACCCCTAAGTGAGATTTTAGACATAGGGTCTCCACCCCCTAGTCGCCTTTTGCCAACATAGGGCCTCCAACCCCTAGTTGAGATTTTAGACATAGGGTCTCCACCCCCTAGTCGTATTTTGCCATCATAGGGCCCCCAACCCCTAGTTGAGATTTTAGACATAGGGTCTCCATCCCCTTGTCGCCTTTTACCAACATAGGGTCTCCAATCCCTAGTTGAGGTTATTTTTAGACATATGGTCTCCATCACCTAGTCGCCTTTCGCCAACATAGGGTCTCCAACCCCTTGTTGAGATTTTAGACATAGGGTCTCCACCCCCTAGTCGCCTTTTGCCAACATAGGGTTTCCAACCCCTAGTTGAGATTTTAGACATAGGGTCTCCACCCCCTAGTCGGCTTTGTCTAACATAGGGTCTCCAACCCCTAGTTGCAATTTTAGACATAGGTTCTCCATCCCCTAGTCGCCTTTTGCCAACATAGGGTCTCCAACCCCTAGTTGAAATTTTAGACATAGGGTCTCCATCCCCTATTCGCCTTTTGCCAACATAGGGTCTCCAATACCTAGTTGAGGTTATTATTTTACATAAGGTCTCCATTCCCTAGTTGCCTTTTGCCAACATAGGGTCTCCAATCCCTAGTTTAGATTTTAGACAAAGGGTCTCCATCCCCTAGTCGCCTTTTGCCAACATAGGGTCTCCAATCCCTAGTTGAGGTTATTTTTAGACATATGGTCTCCATACCCTAGTAGCCTTTCACCAACATAGGGTCTCCAACCCCTAGTTGAGATTATTTTTAGACATAGGGTCTCCATCCCTTAGTCGTCTTTTGCCAACATAGGGTCTCCAATCCCTAGTTGAGATTTTAGACATAAGGTCTCCATCCCCTAGTTGCCCTTCTGCCAACGTAAGGTCTCCAACACCTAGTTGAGATTTTAGGCATAGGGTCTCCACTAGTCTCCTTTTGCCAACATACGGTCTCCAACCCCTAGTTGAGATTTTAGACAGAGGATCTCCATCTCCTAATCTCCTTTTGCCAACATAGTGTCTCCAACCCCTAGTTGAGATTTTAGACATAGGGTCTCCACCCCCTAGTCGCCTTTTGCCAACATAGGGTTTCCAACCCTTAGTTGAGATTTTTAGACATAGGGTCTCCACTCCCTAGTCGCCTTTTACCAACATAGGGTCTCCAATCCCAAGTTTGAGATTTTAGACATAGGGTCTCCATCCCCTAGTCGCCTTTTGCCAACATAGGGTCTCCAATCCCTAGTTGAGGTTATTATTAGACATAGGGTCTTCATTCTTTAGTTGCTTTTTGCCAACATAGTGTCTCCAATCCCTAGTTGAGATTTTAGACATAGGGTCTCCATCCCCTAGTCGCGTTTTGCCAACATAGGATCTCCAATCCCTAGTTGAGATTTTAGGCATAGGATCTCCATCCCCTCGTTGCCTTTTTCCAACATAGGGTGTCAACCCCTAGTTGAGATTATTTCTAGACATATGGTCTCCATCCCCTAGTTTAGTTTTGCCAACATAAGGTATCCAATCCCTAGTTGAGATTTTAAACATAGGGTCGTCTTTTGCAAACATAAGGTCTCCAACCCCTAGTTGAGATTTTTAGACATAGGGTCATCTTTTGCAAACATAATGTCTCCAACCCCTAGTTGAGATTTTTAGATAAAGGGTCTCCACTCCCTAGTTGCCTTTTGCCAACATAGGATCTCCAATCCCTAGTTTGAGATTTTAGACATAGGGTCTCCATCCCCTAGTCTCCTTTTGCCAACATAGTGCCTCCAATCTCTAGTTGCGATTATTTTTAGACATAGGGTCTCCATCCCCTAGTTTCCTTTTACCAACATAGGGTCTCCAATCCCTAGTTGAAATTATTTTTAGACATAGGGTCTCCACTCCCTAGTCGCCTTTCCAACATAGGGTTTACACTCCCTAGTTTATTTCATTTTAGATATAGGGTCTCCACTCCCTAATCTCTTCTTTCCAAAGGATATACAGTCCTGAATTTATTACTTATAAAAAAAAGTTCTGTTACAAATAACTCACGAAGTTTTCTTAGTGAAAACTGGGGCAGAAAAATTTCATTCGTTTGTTTGTTTTGGTTTCTGAGCAGGTTTATCCTTAAGGCATAGGGTTTGAGATGACCAAAAGAATGAGTCTCAATCTAGAACAAAGAAGAGATGAAAAGAACAAAAAAGAAGTGAACTCAAAATGTTGAAGCAGAGAAAGATGCGGACCACTCAAGATGTGATTGAACTCACGAGTTTCGCATGTCCCGCCTTGATCCAAAGCTGAAAAATGAACTGACGGCTACAACTAATGAGCATCAAGATTCAGATCGGAGTCTGCATCATGAACCAGCCAAGACACAAGATCAAGCTTCAAGAGATTTATAGATAGGAATCTTGTAACTCGTAGTTGATAATTTTAGCTAGTTTAGCTTTTTACTTTCCATTTTGGTGTAATAAGGAGTTCAGCAAGCAGTAAGAGTAGTAGAAACAGTGAAATCACAACTTCCCGGTAGTCCTAGCTACCGAAACCTCCAAAACTACACTTACCTGATTCCTTTATAGCCAAGGATATGTAGGCAACCTCTGAAGCAAGGTTCGATCAGGCTCTTTCAAAAATGCTTCTCACGGAGTTTTCAAACGGGCAAAAGTCTCTCATAATTGCTCATTTTATCTTTGCCAGAAAACCCTTCGTGTCTCCGAGAAAAGAGGGGCAGCTGTGAGCACGTGATTTTTGCGCCACATGAATTACTCCTACAAAATCCCAAAGAATTAGATTTTTCTTTCAATTGTTTGTTATTTTAGGAATTGTTATAGAATTATTCTAATTATTTGCATTTTTCTGTACATGCCTAATTTTATTTAATTCATGAAAAAATACCAAAATACATTGCATTTACATTTAGGATTTAACTTTTTTAGATTAATTAGTAAATTAGTTATTTTATAAAAATGAAAAATCACAAAAAATAACTCATTTTTGCCATTTTAACACTTTAATTTTGAATTTTATAGTTTTTCTTTAAATTTAGAACTTAATTAATTATTATAAATATTATGTTGAGTATTTAATACAATTTGGTAGGTTAATTTAGGTTTTAAGAATTAATTTAGGTTTTTATTTTAATTTGGAAAAGAAAAAGAAAATTTGAAATTGAAAAAAGAGAAAAGAAATTAAAATAAAAGAATATGATTTTTGGGCCATCTTAATTGAATTCCTCAGCCCAAAACGTTTTTCCTCAAGACCCAGTCGATCGAAGCCCAACTCCACGCCTTCACCCGTTCCAATACCCTATCTAACTAAATGACCCCGTTTCCTAGCTTTCAGTCTGAGCCGTCGATCTCACTTGATTGAACGGTCCGAAATTGAGTCCCCTAAATATA